>JAQZBX010066042.1:0-16184 GCA_029593785.1 Cabassous unicinctus
TGTTTTTTTTTTTCCTGTGAAGGGTTTTTGATAATGAACTCAATCTCTTTATGAGAGATATAGGGCTATTTTGGTTTTCTTTTTTGCCTTGTGTCCATTCAGGTAACTTGTGTCTCTCAAGGACTTTCATCTAAGTTGCCAAATTTATTGGCATAAAATTCTGCATAACATTTCCTTATGATCCTCTTGATGAGTACAGGATTGGTAGGGATATTCCTCCTTCATTCCTGATACTACTAATTTGTGCTTTCTCTGTATTATTCTTGGTCAGTATTGCTGGAGGATTATCTATTTTGTTAATCTGTTCAAAGAACCTAATATTAACCAAGGTTAATCTGCTTTTTGTTATCTTTTTCATAGATTTCTGTTTAATAATTTACTCCTTCTATGTACTTTGGTTTCACTGGCTTTTTTTTTCTCTAGCTTTTTCAGGTGAAAGTTTGGATCAAGGATTTTAAACCTTTTCTTATTCTACTATAAGCATTTAAAGCAGTGGTTTTTCAACTGGGAGGTAACTATGCATCCAAGGGGGCATCCAGCAATATCAGGATACATTTTTGGTTGTTAAAACAGCGGGGGGCTAGAGCAGCAAGAATGCCCCGAGTACATGGACAGTGTTTAGCAAAGGAGGACAGACCATTATGCGAGGCCCTTGATATTGATGGTTGTACTTATGAATCTTTTCCTGTGAATTTGAAATTTAGACTAATATATACTGCCTAAGAGTTCGCTCCTGAAAGCCTCCTTGATGCTCAAATGTGAGCTCTCTCTAAGCCAAACTCAACATATAAATGTACTACCTTCTCCCAGCATGGGACATAACTTCTGGGGATGAGCCTCCCTGGCACCGAGGGATTATTACCAAGTGCCAACTAGCAATGCATCTGGAAAAAGGGAAATATTAAATACAAAAAGGTTTTATTGGTAAAAGATTTCAATGTGTGCCAGGAGGTCATTCCAGAGGTTACACTTATGCACATCTCAGCAGGATATCATTGACTGCCACAGTAAAGAGTGCCTCAAACAGCAGGGTTCCTGAGGGCACTGGAGACATCTAGACACTATAGGCAGGGCAGACAATCTCAGGAATTTGGAACTCTGTCAGTGGGCCTTACTAGAGAATATATGCTTCCCAATGCAACAGATATAGACTCATTTATAATTGCTCTACATATGGCTCTTCTATCTCTTTTATTTGAACCTATAATTAGCACTATATTTGTTAAATACATATCCCAGAGACTTAAATCTTCAGTCTGTTCATATGCTGTTTGAGCCCTGAATCTCAACAGAGTTGCAACACCTACACTCCAGTTCATTGGACTCACCCAGGACAACTAACAAAAGGATAATGATGGACAATGCCCATTCTAAAAAAATCCAGAGAGTATCTACAGCTGTAAGCAAGACAGTTCCATCCATCTGCCCCATGGGATCTAAGCCCACTCTCAATCAGAAACAGAGTGGACATTACCATCCTTAAATCCTCAAGATTGAGGAATGAACAAACATTAGGGAGCAATGTAACTATGGATTAAAGTAGACTTATTATTATTCTAGCAATGGAAGAACTTGTATCGCTGATATAAAGGCAGTGGTCAACAGAGGTTCTGAGGGGAGGGAGAGCAAAGTATACATGTAACATGGGGGCATTGGAATTGTCCTTCATGACATTGCAATGATGGATACAGGCCATTATACATTATACATTTTGTCAAAACCTATAAAATTGTGCAGGGCAAAGTGTAAATTATAATGTAGACTATAGTCCATGGTTAGTAGCAATGCTGCAAAATGAGTTCATCAATTTTAGCAAATGTATCACAAATGTATCACACTAATGAAAGATGTTAATATGGGAAAGTGTGGGAGGGGTAGGGGGTGGAGTATATGTCCCCTATATTTTTGATGTAACATTTATGTAATCTAAAGCTTCTTTTAAAATAAAAAAATTAAAGAAATAAAAATAAAGGAAAACAGCAGGGGATGAGGGGGCTTGCTACTGCCATCTAGTGGGCAGAGGCTGTTAATGCTGCTAAGCATCAAAGAACGCAAAGGACAGTCCCCAAAAGCATTATCCAACCCCAAAATTCAAGAGTTCCAGGGCTGAGAACCCTTAATTTAAATCTATCAAATTTCTTTTAAGCACTGACTTGGCTGCATCTCCCAAATTTAAAAATATTGTGATTTCATTTTCTTTCAGTTTGAAATATTCTCTAATTTCATTTGTTATTTTTCTAACCTAATAGCTTATTAATAATTGCACTGTAAAATATTAAAATATTTTAGTTTTTTTTAAATATTTCTTTGTTATTAATGTATAATTTAATTCCCACTGGGACAGAGAAAATATCCTGTGAAATTAAAACTTTTCTAATTTATTAAGGCTTGCTTTATGGTCCAACACATATCAATCTTTGTGACTATTCCATATGCACTTCAAAAGAATGTTCACTTTTCAGTGGTTTGGTATACTGTTCTATGTAAGTCACTTAGGTCAAGCTGGTATAAGTCTTGTTACTATTGTGTCCTTCATATAAAATGCACGAAACTTACAATAGTATAATTCTCTTTATTCCCCAGTCACTTGTGGTATATTTCACTTCTACATATATTATGAAACTCACAATAGTATTTTATTTTTTCTTTAGCAAGTCAGAACTAGTTTAAAGAATTAAGAGGGGAAAAAAGGACAATCATTTATATTTACCTATATATTTAACCAGGTCCAGGGCTGTTTCAATCTGGTACTTACTTCCCTTTTGCCTGAAGAAGTTCCTTCCCTATTTTTTGTAGTTCAGGTCTCCTGGTGATAAATTCTTTCAAATTTTACTTTTCTTAAAGTGTCTTTTTTTAACCCTCATTTTCCAAGGTGGTTTTCACTGTATGGAGAATTCTGGGTTGACTCTTTTTAATTTTGGCATTTTAAACTTATTCCATTGTTTTCAGGCCCCCATTTTTTCTCATGTGAATTCAACTGATTTTATATTATCATACTCCTGTATGTAATTTGCCAATTTCTCTGGCTGCTTTGAAGATTTTCTAGTTATCATTCAAATTCCACAGTTTGACAATGATGTGCCTAAATGTAGTTTTCTTTCTTTGTATTCCTCCAGCTTGTGTATGCTGAGTTTCTAAGATATGTATTTGATGTTTTTCAACTAATATGGTAAATTTTCAGTAAATATTTTTCAAGTATTTTTTCTGCCCCGTTCTCTCACTTCTGTATCAGGACTTAAATCACATTTGTGCTAGATAACTATTGTTCCATAAATCACTGAGGGTCTCTATTTTATTTTTTTATTTATTTTCAATTTTTCTCTCTGTTCTACAGATTTTTTAATTTTTATTGATCTTTCTTCCTTTTCCTCCCTTTATTCTGTGATCTTCTTTCTGCTGTTAATCACATGCACTTAATTAATTTCAGATATTCTCCTTTTCAGTTCTTGAAATTCCATTTATTCTTTTTAATAGTTTTAATTTTTCTGCTGAGAAAAATGCATTTTCTCATTATCACCAACTTTTCCTTCACATACTGAAACATATTTATAATAAGTATGTTAAAGTCTTTGTCATCTACTTCCATCATCTGGACTGCCTTAGGGACTGTTTCAATTGACTGCTTTTCTCCCCCCTTGAAGTTGGGTCACATTTTCCTGCTGCATTGCATGCTTAGTCTTGTTCTTTTCCATATTTTTTTTATCCTGGTAAAATGCACATAACATAGAATTCACAATTTAATTATTTTAAAGTGTACATTTCAGTGTCATTTAGTACATGCACAATGTTTTACAATCATTACCGCTATCTAGTTCCAGAATATATTCATCACCCCAAAAGGAAATCTGTGCCTATTAAGCAGTGACACTCCCTTCCCTCCTTCCTTCTGTCCCCCGTAACTACTAATATGCTTTCTTTCTCTATGCATTTGTCTATTCTGCATATTTCATATAAACAGAATCATACAATATGTATCCTTTTGTGTCTGTCTTCTTTTGCTTAGCATAGTGTTTTCAAGGTTCATCAATGGTGTAGCAAGTAATAGTACTTCATTCCTTTTCATTGCTCAATAATATTACATTTCATAAAATTGCATACCACATTATATTTATCTATTTATCAGTTGATGGACATTTGGGCTGTTGCCACCTTTTGGCTATTGTGAATAGTGCTGCTATGAACATTCATGTTCATATTTTTATTTGAACACTTGTTTTCAATGCCTAATCATTTTTGATAGTATGTTGGACTTTGTAAATATCTTGTTGGGAGCCTGAATTATATTTACTTTATTATTTAATTGCATTAATCTCTAAGAAAAAAGGATAAAATTATTTTGTAATCACTAGATCAAGATTGCACATTCTCACATATGACTATCTACAATCTGAAATGTGGTTCTGCCAGCTAGGTCTTGGCTTCTAATGTTAATTGAACTCCTTTAGGAAAGCTGCCCTCCTACCAGAACATCACCAAAACTTGCAGGAAGGAAATCTTTGGAACACTTTCTAAAGAAAATATTCATATATTTGAAGTATAATCATAGTTTTGACCTGGACTCCAGCTAGGAAAACATACAATAGTAACAGTTACTAGTTATATTAATTGTCTATTGCTAGGTGTAGCAGTTTGATATTGCTTATGAATTCCAAAAATAGATGTTGGATTATGTTTGTAACTGGTCTGTTCCTGTGGGCGTGATTAAATTATGATTAAGGCTTGATTGAGACACGTCAGTAGGAGGTTGAGTCCATCCCCCTTGGTGGGCGGGGACTCACAGAGAAACCACATCCACAGAGAAGGGAGGTTGGAGTTTTGAGCTGGAGCCCTGGAAGTAAACACATGGGAGAGAGCAGAGCAGCTGAGCCTGGAAAGAGACGAGCCCCAGAAGAGAGATGAGACTTAGCCTAGCCTACAGCTGATATTGTAAGAAGCTGGGACCACAGATCCTTAAGAGGAAGAGGAAGCCTGAACCCTTGCAGACATTGGCAGCCATTTTGCTCCAACACATGGCAACAGACTTTGGTGAGGGAGGTAACTTACACTTTATGGCCCGGTAATTATAAGCTTCTACCCCAAATAAATACCCTTTATAAAACCCAACAGATTTCTGGTACTTTGCATCAGCACCCCTTTATCTGACTAATACACTAGGTAACAAGATAAATGTAGCCGCTTGAAGCAACAAAAATATATTAGCTCACTGTACTGAAGGTCAGAAGTCTGCCATGGCATGCTGGATTTGCTGCTAAGGCCGAAATCAAGGTTTTGGCTAGATTAAGCTCTATATGTATATAATTCCTAGGGAAGAACAGCTCATTCAGGTTGTTGGCTAAATTAAGCGTCTTATAGCTATAAGATTGTGATACCCATTTCCTTGCTGGCTGTCAGCTGAGGATCTCTCTCAGCTCCTTAAAACTGTTTGTATTCCTTCTCACTTGGCTCCTTCCTTCTTCAATCCATCAATGGTGTGTTGAATCCTCCTGGTGTTTTGAAACTGTCTTACTTGCCCTTCTACTACCATTCAGAGAAAGCTCTCTGCTTCTAAGGATCTGTGTAATTAGATCAGGCCCACTGAGATAATCTCCTTATCTTACAGTCAACTGTACCATATAACAATTATCTAATCATATTCACAGGTTCTGGAAATTAGGGCAGGGGATCTTTAGAGGATCATTTTAGAAATTGTACCTTCCACACCATCTATTGATAACCTACTGTGTACTGGGAACCTTACTTCCTAAGCTTTAATTCATGACAATCCTAAAAGGTATGATTTATAATTACCACTTCATATGTGAAAAGGAGGTGTTGAGATTTAATGTACTTGTCTAGATTACATACCATGTAAGTGTTAGAGCTGTGTTTCAACCCTATTATGACTGACTCCAAAGCACACACAATTAACTACAATAATACATGTTTCTCCAACATTTAGGCATAGATGTGTCAGAGCTAATTCTAGGTAACTGTATGGCAGCATTTCATAAAGGAAAAGATCTGCAAATATCACTCAAGTTAAGATTTTACTAAGCAAAATCATCACTGATAAAATCTTGGCAACTCAATTAATCTTCATTTTGCTGATTTTAAGTGCACTTGGTTGTAATTATTTTAAATAATATTTCAATTGATCTAGCATAATAATGAAGCCTTAGGATAAATATCAGTTCTCACCAATTTCTTAAAGAAATTATGCTGGAAAGTAAACAATGAAGAGATTAGGGAAATGGGGGCAGAATTCTTGGCTTGTGGTTCTGGGAAGTAAAGATAACCTCTGATATAAATGCACAGTACTTGATCACTTTCCATTGGGTTCAATGTATATATGAATAAGATGGTATTCCTATATTAGGTTGTATAAAATTTCAATATGTATTTGTAAATAACTTCATTTTTCAAAATTGTACATTAATTAGCATATAGAGCAAGCTGATTTATAAGCAGGCAGTTCAATTTATATTTATAGTAACTGAGAGAAATGCAGTAAAAGAAACCTAAGTTACTTATCCAAGGGTTAAGATCAAATCACCCATGAAGAATATAACTGAGCAATTCTGACCTGAGACATTTCTTTAAGAAAGGGTAGGCATTACTTGGAGAAAAAAAACTGGAAGCAGCAAAAGTAATGTATCCGGTTTTCAGTGTCAGCTATGGTATCTGAGGTGCTTGGAAATCATCACTCTTGTTCTTACAGCAAGAAAAAACTAGACAGACTTAAAACCAATAACTTACAGAGAACTATGGTCACAATGAAAATTGACATCCCCAAATATGGAATGACAGGGGCACAAGATTTGCTTTCCTGAGAAAGAAGACACTGGAACCCATAAGCTGGAAGGAATGCTTAAGTAGCTATGTTGATAAATTGCTGGAGACTAAATATGGGCTAGCATGAGATTGAAAAATTCCTGGGAGCCACAGTCTTAGGGGGCACCCCACAATTAAACAGGCTTTCACTCCAGGAACTCAACAAGGTTCTCATGATGAGGAACCAAAAAAGATTCCCCTCTTGGCTCCTGCTGGGGGGGGAAGAATAATAATTGTGAAATATGCCCATGGCCTTTTCCATAATAGAAACTACACTCCAGGGAATAAGATTTTGCCAGAGCCTTATCCTAGATGGGGAAGAAAATTCCTCCCACTCCAGCACCTCCAATATTCCTGTCTCACTTAAGGGAGGGAAACATAGAGGTCAGGGTTTCAAGGAAATAGATTGGAAATGCTTCAGACATGGAAAGAAGTAGAGGACAGAGGGAGAAAAAGGCAATAACCCTGGAGGAACACCTGTGAAGGCCATAGCCCAGAGACACAGGCCCACCAAAAGGTTGAGATATAATCAGAAGATTATATAATTCTCCTCCTACCCTATCTTCACTATCAGAACAAAAAAGTTCCTGTATAATAATGATGGATTATAGCTGAAAAGGCTGCAAGACAGACTCTCTCTGAGGAGTATTTAAGGTAGCTCAAAGTCAATAGGGGAGACCGGAAAAGGACACTAAAAGAATTTGAAGCCTCTGCCACCTGTCATACATTAAACACAGTCCAACTCTCAGACATACTAACATAAATCCTCACACTGAAGGCTTATTTACCTTAGGTCCTATTACCTGATATAACATGTTTAATGTTGAACAAAAATTTACAAGGTATATCAAAAGGCACAAAAATGAAGAAAAATAAAAACTCACAGTCTGCAGAAACAAAGAAATCATCAGAGCCAGATATGGCACAGATTTTGTCCTTATGGGCAGGGAATTTTTTTCAAAAGTGGATCAATATGTTAAGGGTACTAATGGAAAAAGTAGACAGCATGCAAGAAGATATGGGACATGTCAACAGAGAGATGGTACATTCTAAGAAAGAATTAAAAGGAATTGCTAGAAATTAAAAACACTAACAGGAATCAAGAATGCTTTTGTTGGGCTCATCAGAAGATCTGACATGGCTGAGGAAAGCATATATGAGTTTGAAAGTAGGTTAATAGAAACAAGTCAAACTGAAATGCAGAGAAAAAAGAATGAAAAAGAGAATAGATAATCCAAGAACTCCGGGACA
Source organism: Cabassous unicinctus (assembly GCA_029593785.1). Classification (NCBI taxonomy): domain Eukaryota; kingdom Metazoa; phylum Chordata; class Mammalia; order Cingulata; family Chlamyphoridae; genus Cabassous; species Cabassous unicinctus. The sequence continues at coordinate 8,062 of JAQZBX010066042.1, forward strand.
ATTTCAAAAGGTGTAAGCTATGTGTAATTTTAATACCAGAAGGGGAAGAAATGAAAAATAGAGCAGAAAAAAATATTTGAAATAATAATGTCTGTGAACCTTCCACAATATATCACAGACACCAAAGTATAGATCCACGAAGCTCAGAGAACATTAGTCAAGAAAAATACCAAGGGAGAAAAAAAAACTAAAACCCCCACTAAAACTAGGCATATGATATTCAAACTGCAGAAACTAAATAAAAAGAGAAAATCTTGAAAGAAAACATTGGCAAGCACAATCTGGCATCACTTTAGAAGAATAATACTATTGTGATCAAATGGTGTTAAATCCAACAATTCTTTGGAAGTCTCAATATTAGGAAATTTATACACATAATTTACTATTTAAGTCAGAGAAGGGAAAATGGCAAAATCAGGTATTTAATAAAATTTCAAAAACATTTCTTATACAAACTCTTAATAAAATTGGAATAAATGGACACATTGCAAGAGGAAAATATTTTTTAAACTTATATAACTTATTTCACAGCAGCATTATTCACAATAACCAAAATTTGAAAACCCAGGTTATCCATCAACAAATGAATGGATAAACGGAATATACACAAAAAGGAATATTACTTGGCCATAAGAAGCAATGAAGTTCTGAGACATTGTATTAGTCAGAGTTTTCCAGGGAAACAGAACTGACAGGAGATATCTATAAATAATACTATGAGATTTTATAAAATTATCTCATGTGACTGTGGAGATGTACGAGTCCAAATTCCGTAGTGCAGCCTACAAGGTGGGAACTACGATGAAGGTTTTCAATGAATTCTCCAGGAGAAGCTGCCTGGCTGAAGTGGAGATGGAAATTCTTTCTTACTGCTGCAGTCATCACTTCTCCTTTTAAGGCCTTCAACTGATTGGTTGAAACCTCTCATTGCTGCAGACAATCTCACCAGTTGATTGTAAATGTAATCAGCCACAGATGCAAGCAACTTACTGATGATTTAAGTCCAGGAAATGTCTTCACAGTAATAATCAGGTGAATGCTTGCTTGACCAAACAACCAGACACCATTACCTGGCCAAGTTGATGCATGAGCCTAACCATCCCAGATATGGTGCAACATGAATGAACCTTGAAAACATTATGGTCAGTGAAACAAGCAAGAAATATTAGGAAAAATATTGTATAATGTCACTTATATATCTATAATTAGAAATTCACAGAGAAAGAAAACAGATTAGAAGTCACCCAGGGATAGGAGGAGCAGAGGCAAGGAAGTTTTTGCTTCGTAGGTACAGACTGTTTGTAAACTAAATTAATAAAAATTTAAATAAAATTAAAAAAAATTAAAACCAGTGAAAATCAGAACCATTCTTTGTGCTCAAAGAAAAAGACTAGAATAATAGTTCTCAATGTTTAATTTGAGGCCACATCCCCAATATTTGAGGGTGTATGCTTGGGAGAGAGACCCAGGAATTTGAATTTTATTATTATTATAGATGATAGTGATATAGGTGGTCTATGGGTAAGGGTGATGTTACATCCTTGAGTCTGAAATATGTAGGAGAGGTCAGGAGGATGAAAACACAAAGAGGAGTAGATGGTATAGTCTTGAGACAGAATTTCTTCTTTTTCTGGAAACTTAAGTTCTTTGCTCTTCAGGCCTCTAACTGATTGGATGAGGCCCACCCATATTATTAAGAGTAATCTCCTTAAAGTCTATTTAATTGGAGATGCAAATTCCATCTGCAATATGTCTCTACTGCTATATATAGGTCAGTGTTTAACCAAACAACTGGACATAATTATCTAGCCAAGTTGACACATAAAATTCACCATTATACCAGGTCCTTAACATTTTTACAATAGGCTGGTAATTTCTTATTCCTTGGGTCATCTAGAAAAGAACTAAGGGGAGAGGGAACCATTAGTATGAATTCATATAGCCATTTTCTCAATCTCATATAAAATGTTTTCAGTTATGGAATAAATGGAAACACTGGGAATACAAAGGAGCTCAGAAAGGAGCTCATGAAGGATATATTTCATTCTATCATTTAAGAAAGATAAAAGTACCAGTTCTGAATAGATCAAAGCCTCCCTAAAACTATCATAGTCCCCAAATGTGCTTCTTCATTAAGAGGATGGAAATTGAATTTAAAAGTAATATTTGGCAGTGGATGTGAGTCAAGCTGTTGAGTGTCTGCTTCCCACATGGGAGGTCCCAGTTTCGGTTCCCAGTGCCTCCTAAAAAAAATAAAAATAACCAAAAAAACCCAACAAGCCAAACCAACAAAAAGACCAACTCAGGGGAGCCGATGTGGCTCAAGTTGAGTGCAAGCTTCCCACATACGAGGTCCCGGGTTTAATCCTCAGCCCTGGTACCTCAAAAACAAACAAACAAACAAAAAAAAAACAAAAACATTTTCACAACCTAATAATCCAGAATTGCATCATCTCCTTAGTGTGAGCTTATTATAGGAATTAAGTGTTTTTTGAGAGATGTAGGAACATCACTCAAACATCACTGTAGAGCTGCAGTCTTAGTTATATTTATTATATTTATTAATGATGAGATATCAGGGGTAAAATAGTAAAAATGAAGACAAACACTTTTAAAGCAATTCCTCAAGTTTTTTCTTTTTTGCTTCAGGGCTATTTATGGTAGTAAGCTAGAAGTTTCTACCAAAGCAGCATGACATACTGGTTAAAGCATGTGCTTTGAATTAAGTCTTCCAGGACTGAGTTCATAGATCTGATTTTGTCACTTATTAGTTGCTTGACCCTGAGAAACTTGTATAACCTTTCAGATTTACCATTTGTGATATGGGAATGATAATATAATAATATCTATATCTTAGAATTATCAGATTTAAATTAGGTCTGACAGGCCTCTCATGGGATTGTTGAGAAGATAGGTAGATGAGGGCATGTGTTCCCCAACCAGCTCTCCTGGATTTGAGAGTATATGTGCTCATATGTGTTCATCTTTGAGTTGGCACCAAGGTGCATTTTTATGGAAGGAATAAAACCAGAAGTTGCTTTATTTCAAGTTTTGAAGGTATCTGTAATATTTTGATGGATTTTCCAGAGTGGGAATATTTTTAGGAGCATGCTCTGGGTATAGATATGTGTAATGTTTACAAATATTAAAATTTAAATGGCCCACTGGAACAGTTAAGAACATACTGATAATTTTCCTTAAAAATTATAAAGCATGATCTACTTGTCAATTTCTCTGGTGTCTGCCTCCTCCACCTCCTCCTCACTCCCACTGTCTTAGATCAAGCGTCATCCTATTTCTTTTATTACTAGATTAAATTATATTACTGGATTTCTGGCTTCCTAACTGGTCTCCCATCCTCCAATTTCCATATCCTTCCCCAATGTCAATCCATTCACCTCACTGCAAGGTCCTTGTTTGGTTTCTACTAGATCCTGTAACTTCAAGTCTCATTATCCTCTCATATTCATTAGCCTCTAGCTGTCCACTCTATCCTCAATTCATCATTTAGTGCTCCAGCCACACCAAAATTATCATTTGTGACACCATGCTCTTCTAACTCTGTGCCTTCACACAGGTTGCTTCTTTGCCTAGAACACTCATTCGATCACTACTTCCTACATCTGTTTAGCTCATACCAATGTTAGGGTCTTGAATTAGATTTCACTTCCTTTAGGAACTATTTCCTCATCTCTCAAGTCCAGGTTAGATTGTCCTCCTCTGAGTTTCCATAAAACTCTATACTTCCCCCATTATAGTTTTCATACTATATTATCCTTATTTTACTCATAAAGAATCAGAATTCTGGTATGTTAGGTAAATTCTCCATAGTCACAAAACTAGTAAGGGGCTGAGCCAGAATTCAGATTGAGAACTGCCTGGCTCCATAACACAGTGTCTTACTTTCATGTTTTGAAATATTCCCATGGGTGCCAAAATATGGTTAAATATCATTTTAATAATTTGAGAAATGTATTTTTCAGTGCCAAATGACCATGGAAAACACATATGGGTCTTGGAGTAATTAGTATTTTTCAAGTACTAAGGAACTTCCAGGAGCAGGTGCCTTGAATCAATTTTCAGTGGCCCTAAACTTTAGGACTAGGACCTAGAGGAATAATGGGTAGAAGTCAAATAGCCCAGGTCTTGGGTGAAACAGAACTGAGGGGCATATGCATTGCCAAATGGAGTTAGTTAAACCCCCTTCACTATGAGTAGCCAATCACTTGTTCTTTTGTTTTAATGAGATTATTAACTAGTACATGTGGAAATAAGTCTCTGGTCACAATACTGGAGGTAGAATTTTTTTATCCCTTTTTTCCTTCCCTTGCTTCATAGTTCATCTCATTCCTAACCAGTAGATTCAACCCTTGTTGTGATCCACACAAAAGCACAGGAAGCTGATGCACAAGTAGGATTTGGGCATATACATGCATATCTCATGAACTAGATCCCTGAAGAAAACCAGATTGCAACACAGGACATTGGAGTCCCAGAGAGTAAAATATCAAAAAACTTTGGAAGGAGTCTGGAAAGTGGTCTATTTTCAGGAGAAAGACATGGATATAAGATGTCAACTCCTCTTTCCTTCTTCCTCTGAAAGCAGGAAGAGGCAGAGAAAGTAATTCAAGTATCACTCTGCCATAATTTCTTGAAAACTAAGACAACTCCGAAAGGCAACCAAAATAATTAGTCCTGTAAGCTTCCAGTCCAACAATTCCTTCCATTCAGTAATGACAGCAAGCAGGACAAGTAGGACAACTTAAATTCATCTATACTTGGTCTATTTACACTTGCTGTGACCATAACACTAGGAAAAAATAGCAGATAGGTACTGTCCAAGATGATCTAGATAAGAGCTTCTGAAAATTTTAATGTGCATATGAATCATCTGGGGATCTTGTTAAAATGCAGATTACGAGCCAGTCAGTCTAGGTTAGGGCTCAAAATTCTGCATTTCTATCAAACTCCTAGATGATGCTTGTGCTTCTGGTCCTCCAACCACACTTTGAGTAAGGAGGATCTTGAGTACGCTGGCTCAGTATATCCCTTTTATTTGTCATCCAAGACTTTCCATATATGATTTCAAATTCTATCCATTTTTCTAAACCCTCTCACACACCATTCTAGTTTCCTCTGAAAGACAAGTTGACAAAGCACATATATTTCTGCCCAGGGTTACTAATAACCTCATTTACATATTTTTTCTAATTATAATATCATTATCATGAAGATGGTTTCCCATACTAGGGGAATAGAATTTATTACCATCAAAGTTTAGCATTATCTGGGCCCTCTGCTCCATTCAGTAAAATACTGGTTCTTGGCTCACTTCATTCTTTTGATCACAAAAATGTATGCATTCTGCATCTTCTTTCCTCTATCTCTTCATCTTACCTGTATTTTCACTTGTCTTACTGATCAAGACAAATTCTCCAAAATCCTCCAATTTAATACATTCTATTTGTGCTAATGTAACACACAAAATATTTCCAAGCATGTATAATTGCATAATTATATCTTCCTAACAGCTCTAGCCAAATGCATGCTATGTACTTATTATTTAAACTAGTGCATCTCTTTCTTCCAATATAATATCTTTCCCTGTCATAGGAAGGGGATAATGATCTTTGAGAGAGTATAATGTATACTTGAATCATTTTTGAGCCAGTCCCTTAGGGGTAACTATTTGCCTGTTTATCTAATGCTGCATAAAATACCACCCCAAGATTTAGTAGTATGAAACAACAATTTATCACTATTTATGATGGTTCTGTGGGTTGTTGGCCTCAGCTTGCTGGTTTTCACTGGGGTCCCTCATATGGTTGTTTATTCATTCTTATGTTTGGTGCCTGGGCTGGGGTGGTTGGAAAAGCTGGAATTTGGTTGGGCATCTCTTTCCCCATGATGCCAATTCATATGGCTACCTTGGGTTTCCTTATAGCATGACAGACTTAGGGAAGGCGGACTTCTTACATGTCAGTTGGCTTCTCCCAGAGTTGAGAGTTCCAAGAAAGCCTGGCATAATCTATATATTTCCTTATGAAATAGCCTCAGAAGTTACACAGCATTACTGCTACCATATTCTATTACCCAAAGTAGTACCAGGCTAACCTAAATTCAAGAAAGTTGTAGGATGGACTCCATTTCTCAATAGAGGAATGACTTTTGCATATAGAGTGGGAAGGGAGCAATAGCAGTCATCTTTGAGATAATCTATCACAAAAGAAATATGACAAAATGAAAGAAGTATGTCACCATTGTCAAAATAATTTTCCTGGGGGACCCTACTCAAAACATTAAGGGTGAGGGTGTGTGGGGGGATTACTAGATCCTTAAAAAAAAGATGTGGGATATGAGAAAAGGAAGACATTTCTATAATGACCAGAAAGAAAGATGAACACATAAGACAGGATATAAGCAGGGATAAAGTTTCAGGAACATCAGAGGAGGTCACAAGTGTTTCAGCATCACAATAAAGTAGCTTAAATGGCATCCATGATAGGAGTTATTATACTTTTCTGATGATAGAACAGGAGTCAGAAGTAAAATAAGTTGTCCAAGATTATGATGAATGATAGCGAGTGAATTTGTTCTCATCCCTTTCTTTTCCCTATTAGTGCTCTTTGAGCTATACAATAACTCTATCTGTTCAACTGAAGCATTGCCATGATTAAACTGCAAAAAGAAAAACTATGAGACAATCACAGAAGCATAGCATTATTGATGACTATTTTTCTCTATTTTGATTCATATATATTTTTCAAGCTCTATGTTTCTGCTAATTGTTTCCAGTTTACTGAGTTTTTATTTGTGCTTTTCCCACATTGTAACTTGTTTATGTAAGTGGCATCAAATACCATATTTTTTGTTTTTCTCACTGTAATGGGAAAACTGACCTGTGTAAAGGAAGAGTTATGGATGTTGAAATTGCATTTATCATAACTTTTTAATTCTAAGACTGCACTAGGCATTTCACAGGACATGTGTCCCCTGGTTACAAAAAAGCTAAACATTCATAAAACCACAATGAATTTACTCAATACAGGTTGATGATGGCACAAGTGCAAGGTTACTGGTTTTTTTTTATAAAGTTTTTTTTAGGAGGTACCAGAGATTGAACCCAGGACCTCATACATGGAAGGCAGGTGCCCAATCACTGAACTATATCTGCTCCCCAATGAGAGTTGGTTTTTTCATTTGTTTGCTTGTTTGTTTTTAAGATATACCAGGGATTGAACCCAGGACCTCGTATGTGGAAAGCGGGCACTCAACTACTTGAGCTACATCAGCTCCCCAAGGTTATTTATTCTTGAAGAATATAAATGAGCAAATGAGTACAAATATATCTTATTGCTACTGCTACTACTAATAATACCTTTTCAAGTAAGATTAATAATTTTCAAAGCCTTTTATTAAACATATTTGTTCCTCAGAACAATTTTGTGAAATAGAATCTGTTCTTCTCAGACCATTAAATGGACCTGAGCCTTCTAGGAATTGAAGTGTGAGACACATGTAAAATGCCCAAGCACCAGCAACAGTGTTTGACTGTTCACCTAGACTACCTATAGGTTTTTGCCCTCATCTCCTCAAATATTTTGTTCTTATACTCCAATTACCCATATCAATGTCAGGCCATCCATGTTTTGAAAACCCACTTCTCTGGCTTGTAAATCTTGGCCATCTCTCTTGAATCTCTGAACTTTCATGAACTCTCTGTTAGACTAATGGACAGTTTAGAGTGAAATATCCTCCTACCACTAGCCCTAGCCTTGAATAACCCAAACTAGCTGAGCTATTCCATCATCTGCTCAACAGGTGATATGGGTTGAATTGTATCCCCCCAAAAGACATTTTCCAATCCTAACCCCTGGTCCTGTGAATGGCACCTTACTTGGAAATAGTGTCACAGAAAATTTGATTTGATAAAATGAGGCCAAACTGGATTTGGGTGGGCCCTAAACTAATTTGACTGGTTCCCTTATAAGAAGAGAAAATTTGGACACATACCCAAGTAGGCACAGAGGAGAATGCATTGTGATGACTCAGGCAGGGATCTAAGCCCAAGGATTGCCAGCAACCCTCTAGAATCCAGGAAGAGGCAAGGAAGGATTCTCCCC
>JAQZBX010066043.1:0-16182 GCA_029593785.1 Cabassous unicinctus
TGGAAGGCCTGCTTCCTCTTGGGGTTGGCATCTTCTGGCTGGCCAACAATCTTTGGCTTCCTTGGCTTTTCTGACACATGGCAATGCACATGGAAGCGTGTTCTCCTTTCTCTTCTGGGTGCTGTGGACTTCCAGCTTCCGACTTCTCCCTGTGGCTTCTTCCGTGTCCAATTTCTTTTGCTTATAAGGACTTGAGCCATACTGGATTAAGGACCCCCTCATTCAGTGTGGGCACACCTTAACAAATTTCACAGGTCTTACTTACAAATGGGTTCATACCCAAAGGAGCAGGGCTTGGGACCTCAAAATGCCTTGTGTGGGGGACATGATTCAGTCCCCAACAGTCCACCCTCTGGACCCCAAAGAGACATGTTCTTCCCACATGCAAAATACATTCATTCCATCACAGCATCTCAAAAGCTTTAAGTCATTTCAGTAGCAATGCTCAGTACAAAGTCTCATCAAAATCAGTTATGGGTGTGGTCCATCCTGGGGCAAATTGTTTTCTGTTTGAAGGACCTGTGAAACTTGGAAATTACATTATCTGCTTCCAATAGACGATGGTGAGACAGGCATAGGATATACATTCCCATTCCAGAAGAGAGAAATTGGAAGGAAAACAGGGGTCATGGGTCTCAAACAATTCCAAAACCCAGCAGGGCAAACTTCACTAGATCTCCAGGTCTGAGAAGCATCTGAGTCTTGATTCTTTGTTCTCCACGTCTCATGGAGTGATAGCCCCACCTCTTCCAAGCGCTTGCGCAGTGGCCATGCTTTCTCCCAACACTGGCGTGTAGGCTCCACCCTCTCTGAGCACTAACATGGAGGCCAGGCTTTCCACGAACATGGGGGCACAGGGCCCACCATCTCTAAGCATTGGGATGGCAGCACTTTCCCTGAACATCAGGACATGGCCTGACCCCTCTAAATGTAGGAGTGGACCTGCCATTTCCACACATGTGGGTGGGCCCACTCTCTTGGCCCAAGGAGCTCTTCTGTCAAGACCTCAGCTTCCACGGTTCTGCCTGTGAAGTCACTCTTCCTTCAGTTTGTACCTTTCAGGCATTGCTTCTGTTCATACAAATTTCCCCCTAATCTTGTTGGCTTTGTGTGCCGTTCCAGGAGGTCCAAGCCACCAGACATTAGAACATTCCTGGATAACTGCATTTCCAATCCTTACTTCCACTGAAATGGCTGACTGGCTATATGTTCAGTCACTTTCTTTAGGGAAGGGTTGTTTAGTCAAAATTCACATGGAGCTACCCTCTGGGGATTCACTTACTAAAAGCTCAGAGAAGCCCCTGACAGAGCTGCTTCTGGCCCTAGTCTCAGAGCATGCTCCCTGGATAGGCTGAGGATTTTCAAAATCATCAATTGCTATTCCTTTGTGCTTAAAAGTTTAATTCTCAGCTTAACCTTTCCTCTTGCATTTTACTATAAGCTGCAAGGAGAAGCCAGGCTTGCACCTTCCGCATTTAGCTTGGAAATCTCAGTGAAATATCCAAATTCGTTGCTTACAAGCTCCACTTCCAATCTGACATCAGAACACAATTGTGCCAAGTTCTCTGCCACTTTATAGCAAGGTTTGCCCCTCCTTCAGTTTCCAATAACACATTCATCATTTCTTTCGAAGGCCACATCAGAAGTACCTTTAGCATCCATATTCCTACCAACAGTCTCCTCAAAGCAATCTAGGCTTTTTCTATCAAGCGCCTCACAACTCTTCCAGCTTCTACCCGTTATCTGATTTCGAACTTGTTTCTGTACTTTTAGGTATTTGTCACAGCAGCATCCCACTTTTCAGTACCAAAACCTGTCTTAGTTTTCTAGCTGCTAAAGCAAATACCATACAATGGGTTGGTTTGACAATAGGATTTTATTGGTTCATGGTTTCAGAGGCCAGGTAGTATCTTCTGGTTGGCTGACAATTTTTGAGTTTCCATGACTTCTCCAGCACATGGCAATGCGTATGGTGGCCTCTTCTCCTACCTCTTCTGGGTTCTGCTGACTCCCAGCTTCTTGCTCTCCCTGTGGCTTCCTCTCTCCGTCCAATTTCCTTTCCTTATAAGGATTCAGCCATATGGGATGAAGGCCCCTCCTCACTCAGTGTGGGCACAGCTTAACTAATAACATCTTCAAAGGTCCTGTTGACACATGGGTTCACACCCACAGGGCCAGTGGCTGGGACCTGAACACGCCTTTGGTGGGGGACATGATTCAATCCCCAACAGCATGCAATTAAAATAGAGCTTTTAGCACAATTACACGTTATTCACTGTCAAGGGATTTTTCTCAAGAATCAAAGCCATATATGTTCCTATAATTATAGGACAAATACCTATTGATAAAAAATTCAGTAACCATTTTGTGAGAAATGACAAATTACCTACATAAAAAGTTATTTTTATTTTTTCCATTAAAATTTTTATTGAAGTATATCATTCATACATGAACAAACAAACAATAAGTGCATAGTAAAAGTCGTAAACTTACAAAACAAACATGTAAAACATCATACAGGGCTCCCATACACCACCCCACTCTTTTCTTTATTTTTGAAGCAATGGACCGGTGCTGCCAGAGAGACCGGGGAAGGAAAGTGTCATTCAATTGACAACCGAGCTGCTGAACCTGCGTCTTTCTCAAGACAGGCTACAGGAGGGTGGTCCAGAGATGGGCAGCTGGCAGGAGCACAGATCCGAGAGTATCCACAAGGGGGCAGTCCATGTGACCATATGGACAACAGAGGAGAGGGCATCCAATCAAAATCACGAAGTCACGAGGGGTGAGCAAAAAGCATGTTCATCTGATCTCAGAACACGAGTATTGGGATATACGGTCACGCTGCATTAGCTGGTGGATTCTGTATATGGGCATTTGGCACTTGCTAAAACTTTTTTGTAATCCCCAAATCTAATACTTGCAGCTCTTTTGTGGTCATTTGCAGACATGTGCAGAGTGGTGAAATACTTAAGTTGCCCCACGCACACGTTTGCAGCTGAGGTTGAACGAGGCGATGCTCTGCCTTCTTGTTTCAGCGCTCATTTTGTAAGCAAGTGTCCTTTCCCCCATAGTATAGTTAGTGCCACGTTTTTCACATTTTTGTGCATTTTATTAGTGATTTTGCTGTTTCCAATGGCCTGCAAGTAGAGTGCTGGAGTGTTTTTTAGTGTTCCTAAGTGCAAAAGGCTGTGCTATGCCTTACAGAGAAAATACACGCATTAGATAAGCTTCGTTAAGGCATGAATTATAGTGCCGTTGGCTGCGAACTCAGTGATATATTAAATAAGGTGTCTTTAAGCAGAAACACACATAAAAAAAGGTTATGTATCGGTCATTTGATGAAACTGATGGGACCAGCGGCTCAGAGGAGTCTAATGCTGTATTTATTTTCCCTAGAATAACTGTTTAGCATCAGCTAGTTCAGCGTCTGCAGTGACTATAGAACCACCACACATAATGTGTATCAACTACATCTGAGAAGTCTGAAAGAAGTAAATGTAGCTCAGATAAAAGAAAATGTTACATATATTCCATGAAACTCGCCATTAAGCAGTGGAACATTCATGGTGAAGGTGTAAACAAGGTCCTGCTGAGTCCATAAACATCACAGAATAAACAGGGAAGGCTGCAGCACATCTCTAATTGGCACCTACTTGACGTACTATTTTTATTAACTGTTGGAGGACACACTTACAGTTCTTGCATTTATAGTTAGGAAGGTGGTCATAATAATTAGCTAATATTTTTTGAGTGTTTTGTCATATGAATCCCCAGAAGGGGAGGTAAGGCATGAACTGTCATCCTCCCAGTTTTATAGGTGCGTGAACTGAGGCACAGAGAGGTCACAGGATGTACCCAAGGCTCACAGCTAGTCAGTGGCAGGGCTGGGATTTGAACCCGGAGAATCTGAATCCAGAACCTACACTCTAAACATTCGTTCTTCCCTTTGTTCAATGAATATTTTTGAGTTGTCTGTTTTGTCCCAGGCATGGTTCCAGTGTTAGGGACACAGCAGGAGACAAGGCAGACTCAATCCCTGTCCTCATGACATTTACCTAAGTTACAGATATTTAAACCGAAGGCAGCCCCTTGGTGCCCATCTCAATTTCAGATCCACACTGGATGCTCCCCAGCTATGTGTATACATCCAGCTGTGAAGCCATCTGACAGCAGTATTCTCCATCAAGATACGGGTGGTGGGTTGAATTATGTATTCCCCCATCCCCAAAACATGTTCTTAATCCTAGTCTATTCCTTCGAGTGTGAACCCATTGTAAATAGGGTCTTTTGAAGGTGTTATTTTTAGTTAAACTGTGGCCAACTGTCAGGATGGGCCTTAATCCTGTTACTGGAAGCTTTATGAAGAGAAAGCCACATGGCAGAGAAGCTAGCTGAAGTCAATGGAATCTGGAAGAGAAAGAAGACATCGCCACGTGCATTGGCATGTGATGGAAAAGCCAGGGACCAAGGAGCACCAGCAGCCACCTCCAGAACACAACAGTCTTTGCGGAGAAAGCATCACCTTGCTGACACCTCAATTTTGGACTTCTTCTAGCCTCAAAACTGTAAGCCAATAAATCCTCATAAGTAAAGCCAAACCACTGTATGGTGTTTGTTTTAGCAGCTGGCAAACTAACATGTCATGCTTTGCTGAAATCAAGTAACTGCTGCTAGAAGTCCACAAAAGATTCTCCCCACAAAGTTAAATCCCTCATCACAGCATTCAAGGCTCCCCACAGCTTCCCTTCCACCCACTTTTTTTGGCCTGATCTTTCCTTACTATTCTAGAAGAATCCTACACTCTGCTGAGAAGGACTATTTGCTATTTCTTGAAGCTAATGTGCCTTTTCTCATGTACCTTTGGGAACTCTGCTTCCTGCTGCAGAACAATCTCCTCCTCCAAATGCGACCTGTAAACACTTTACTCAACTTTAGTGCCCACCTTAAACCTGTCCTCCTTCATGATGCTTTTACGCATTTCTCCAGAGTGTTTGACCTCTTACTTTCATCAGAGCTACGTTTATACCTCTTTGTATTATACACTTCCTGTAGCTTATAACTGCCCCCAGCTCCTAGGGTCGATAGCCTTGATGATTTTTGTAAATTTTATCAGAGCTGGCAGAAGAGCTTGCCCATGTGGACACTCAAAACATAGGTGCTAGCTGAACAGAATTATCATATGATGTGGCAGTCCCACTTCCAGGTATTGATCCCAAGGAACTGAAAGCAGGGATATGAACAGATACGTGCACACCAATGTTCACAGCAGCATTATTCACAACAGCCAAAAGCTAAAAGCACCCCAAGTGTCTACCGACAGATGAATGGGAAAACAAAATGTGGTCTATCCATACATGGAATATTATTCTTCCACAAAAAGGAATGGAGTGCTGGTACATGCTACAACACGGATGAACAACACGGATGAACACTGAAAACATCAAATGCATGAAATAAGCCAGACACAAAAGGACAGATATTGTTATGAAGCAACTTCATAGTGACAGAAAGTAGCTTAGAGTTTACCAGGGAATGAGAGGAAGGAAAATGGAGTTATCACGTAATGAATACAGAATTTCTGCTTTGGGTGATGAAAAAGTTTGGAAATGGATGGTGGTGACGGTAGCACAACATTGTAGATGTAATTAATGTCACTGAATTGTACATTTAAAAATGCTAAAATGGGAAATTTTGTATTATATAGTTACATATATGTTACCACATACAAATTTAAAAAACAATAACAACAAAGTGCTGAATGAATTAAATCTCAAAAAAAAAAAAAAAAAAAAAAATCTCTACCCTAACAGTACTACAAAAAAATGAAAGGTATTTTGGTATGACCTTGGCCCTGATCCTAGAGGTCAGAGCAGAAAGCGTCCTTTAAAAAGTGTTTCAATCAATAGTTAGTCCTTACCCGCCCGCTTTAATGTAAGAATTTCTGCATTTTTGAGGAAAGAAAATCAAGCCTGAAAAAATATGGAGAAATGTGTATAAAAAGTAAATTTGGGCAAGTCCCCATTCTTTCAGGGTATCAGTTACCAAGAGAGTGTGAACGTTAAACCTCTTTATGAGGTTTACTATTCATTTTTTCCGCTTAGAGGCACAGATAAAGGCCAAGGTCATAGTGGTCTAATCTTCAGTTTTCTTGCACTGGTATAGTAAAACACTCTGGGAAGGAAGGCAGAAGTAAATGATTCTGTGACGGCTGGAAGGGAGGCTGAAGGAGGAGAACAAGAATGAGGATGGGGTGGGATCTGGGGGAGAAATGAGGCAATAAGAGAATCTGAGCGCAACAGAGACACATGATGAAATTACATATCAGAATGTGGCTGTAGAACAGTGGCAATGACCATGAAACTGGGAAGCCAGCTGTAAAGAGGACTATTGGTACTGGTTTGAAGAGCCCTGGACAGAAGGTTCTCATTAGACACACATAAGTGTTAGGGCTGAAAAATACCATAGGACATGGGTATTTGTCAGGTAATTTGTCGTTGCAAATACTTTGGTAATGTTGAAACAAGCAATCAACTAAGTTCTGAAAATACAATAAGTTTCCTTGTATTTGGGGTTCTAAAGATAGTGAAAATAAGTCCTGGGCAGCTTCCTATTACCAGGAGGATTTGCTTTTAAGAATCAGCAACAGTTTCCTTTCTTTGCTGAATTAGTAGTCTCTGTGGTTAAATGCTCTTCATGTGATTTGCCCCTCATCCACATTCTTATACAACTGTCTCCTTCTGGCACATGTTCTTCGAAATCCACCCTACGGAGCTCAGGTTCTTCTCTTTTATAACCAAGTGCCTTGAGAGCATTACTTGTTTTTGAAAGACTGCATAATTTTTTGTCCTTGAGTTATAAAAAGGAAGGGGCAGATTTTTTAATTTATTAAGCGGATTAAAACACACAAAGCAAGAAACCATAAAAAGCTGAAGTTTCTGTTGTTTTTGTTTTTTATTATTATTATTAGGAATAGGTATCTTAGTGGTGGTGGTATAAAATAAGCGAAGACTCTGGAATCAAACAAAACGGGTTCAAGTTCGTGTATGGACGCTACGAAAAATGAAACCATGACCAAGTCATTTAATTTCCCCAAATATCATTTTCCTCCTCTGTGAAAAGGAATTAACAATGATAACAGTACCTACCTCACAGAACTACGTGGCACTTTGCAACAGTCTCAAAAAATGGCAGCTGCTATTATTATTACCCAAGTGTGGAAGTGTCGGATAGTGACGTCTGGCTAATATGTAAGTTGATTCTCCTTCATCCTCCTGGCACTTATGGGGTACCTATCAAAGGTACTTTACACAGAAGGCATGGATTATTCATGCAATGCTTAACATTTGACTTCTGGAGCCAGCATGGCTGGAGAAGTAATTGATGAAGACTTAGAAAGGTAGAAGACAGTGGTTTTTGCCTCAATCACCCTTTTTTCCCTAGGGTTACCCATTATTCCAAGAGGTACCGGGGATTGAACCCAGGACCTTGTACATGTGAAGCAGGTGCTCAACCACTGAGCTCCACCCAATTTTGAGACTCATTCACCTGAGATAAAAGTCATTATATAACCAGCTCTGCTAGGTAATATCTTCAGAAAGGAAGGAAATCTGAAGTCCAGTGATTGACGATGTATTATATACTACTGTGGAGAAAATGAGATAGAGAGGATGACAGCAAGGGAAGAACATAGAGTCTTTAGGAGAGTGAGGGAGCTTCTCTCTACTTGGCTGAAGAACAAAGAAAATTTGGAAGACAAATAGGCTCCAAGTTAATTATGGTTTCCCTGAAAATGTGGAAGCAAGTGCCAAAGGAGAGGTATTTCTGCATTTCTTTCCCTAATCCTATACCTGGAAGTTGCCCAAGTTCAGGGGCACGTTTCCTTCAGCAGTCCACCGGACCATGACCTGCTGTCACTGTCTATTAATTACGCTTGGTATCTTTCAAACTGTCCTGTTTTCCTTTGAAAAATGCCAGTAGAACAGCAAACACTGAGAACACCCTAAACTCCTAAGTCTCAATTTAGAGTTTTAGAATTCTCAGCTTATTAATTCTTTCTGACAAGGCGCAGATGTCTCTAGAGTAATTAGTAACAGAACAAGGTTATCGTAGCTGCCTCATGGTGATGCTGATTTATTATGACTGATGGCTCACTTACAAAAATTAAGTCTAATTAAGTTTCAACCCAAAAGTGTAGCGCTGGACTCATGGCCTATAGACATCTCTACCTGTCTTGTCTATATCAAATATATTTTTAAAATTTATTTCTCCCCTCCCCCCCTTGTTTGTGCTCTCTGTCTGCTCTCTGTATCTATTTGTTGTGTGCTCTCTATGTCTGCTTGTCTTCTTCTTTTTTTTTCTTTAGGAGGCACCAGGAACTAAACCTGGGACCTCTCATGTGGGAAGGAGGCACCCAATCGCTGGAGCCACCTTCCCTCCCTGCTTGTTGTGTCTCTCATTGTATTTCCTCATTGTGTCATCTCGTTGTGCCAGCTTGCCACACCAGCCCATCGCATCAGCTCGTCTTCTTTAGGAGGAACCGGGAACTGAACCTGGGACCTCCCATGTGGTAGGCGGGCACCCAACTGCTTGAGCCACATCTGCTTCCCCTATATCATATTTAAAAGGCTGTCAGGTACATTATGGGACCTAGAATACATTTGGAGGTAAGGTTTACAGATAATCGCCCACTTTCCTTAGGAGAGGACAAGTGAAGCCAGAACGGTTGAGCTAGTTTAAGTATCTTCAGTCCCTCCCTGGACATATCAAAACAGTCCCGTGGACACCAGGCTATCCAAGCTCCAGGACTGATAGCTGTAGCTGAAGTGTGCCTCACTAATCAGATAACTAGCTAAACTGGAGGGTGGTAAGAATTTCTCTCCATTCCTCTTTTGAAATGTCTTATCCACTGGTCTGCGCTCTCTTCCCACTGCTATGAGCCAGAAGCTTGCTTACCATCTTTGAATGACTGCAGTAGCCTCTTAACAGTCTCAGTGACTCAAATCATTCCATTTAACTCAGCCAGTGATTCTGCAGTACAAAGCACGGGGTGGGGGAGGCAAATGTGGCTCAGGCGACTGGGCTCCCGCCTACCACAAAGGAGGTCCAGGGTTCGATTCCAGGGGCCTCCTGGTGAAGGCAAGCTGGCCCATGTGGCGACCTGGCCCGAGTGGAGTGCTGGCCCATGCGGAACAGCCGGCAAAGCAGGACGACACAACAAAAAGAGACACAGAGGAGAGGCAATAGGAGACGCAGCAGACCAGGGAGCTGAGGTGGCACAAGAGATTGAGCAGCCTCTCTCCCACTGCAGAAGGTCCCAGGATCAGTTTCTGGTGCTGCCTAAAGAGAAGACAAGCAGACACAGAAGAACACACAGCGAATGGACACAGAGAGCAGACAGCGAGCGCAAAAACAATGGGGGAGGGGTAGATGTGGGAACAAAATGAACAAATATATCTTAAAAAGAAAACAAAAAAACCACCACAAAGCATGGGGTGGGCCTCTGTGGCTTCTCTGATTCGCGTCTAACCTCTTGCACTTCATCCTCCACAGGCGGCCCAGGAAAATACTTTACAGGCTGGACTTGATCCTATCTTTCCTCAGCTCAAAAGCTTTCAAAGGCTTTCCACTGCCTAAATCCTCACTTGCCCTACCTGGGCGACCCTCTCTCAGAACAAGACAAGCCCTCCACCACAGCTCAGCCACCTCTGCAGCCTTTGTCCAGGATCTTCTTTCCTGGAATGGGTTTCCCCCTCCTCTGTGAATGCCTTCCTGCTTCAGAGGGCAGTTCAGCCTTCAGCCTTCTCCACAAGCCCTTTTATCAGACTGCACTGAACTAAAGTAATGCTCCCTACAGCATTTATTTTGGCACTCGATTATATACATGCATATTAAATAATAATATATAATATATATTATTAAACTCTCACATATTTGCATCCCCTTTGATATCTAGTACATTACTTTGTCTATAGGAGACATGTTAAAGAAATATGGATAAATGTATTTTGCAATATTTAATCCTTCTCAAGGGAAGTTTGGCATCACAGCCTTAAAAGACACAAACCCTTTGCCTTAGCAATTCTAATTCTAGGAATGAACTAGGGAAAAACCAGACATGTTTATAAAGATATATTTACAAGGATGCTCACTATAGTGTGTTTTATAATATAGAAAATGGAAACATGCTAAGGGATCAATCAAGTAAATCTTGATCTACACCAAGCACCTAATAAATCGTGTTGTGGAATATTTACACACCTGAGAATAAATTCACAAGATACCACTAAGTGGAAAAACGTGATAAAATATGTAAAATGATATTCAGTTTTTTTAATTAGAGAGAGAGAGGGCAATAGAGAGAGAAAGAGAGAGAGGGAGGGAGGTTATACTTAAGAGGGAGGCTTATGAGTGCTTTTCTTTCCTTTGTGGTTTTTGGGAAATTTAAATTTTGAGGCAATGAACTAAAATGTTATTAATCTGTTAAGTGGTTTCTTTAGAAGGAAATTTGCTCTTTCAAACCCAAACGCCTGATATGGATGGATGACATTGATAGAATAGTTTGACACAACCCTTTGTATAAATTGGACCTGCTAACACTCGGCACCACGTGAGACGCATCCTGCTATCAAGGAAACAAGATTCATTGAACTAGGACTTAGGAACCCACCGGGTCTATCTTGGCTCTACTCCAGGATTCCTGCTAGTCACACTTTTCTTGGCTTTCACTTTTTGTGTTTTTAAATTAGGTGACTATTCTTCCCTATCTCTACCCCCATTGTGTCTTATAAAAACGCCACAGATATCAATTAGATGCTATTTGTGAAAATACCAAACGCACTGTATAAAGGCAGGCTATAGGTATCAGGTGGGATTATCATCAACCCTGGAGCCACAAGCCTCAGAAATCTTTTAATCTCTGATCATACCACAACCTTGAGTCACAAGTCATAGCTGAGTCATGTGCACCTGAAAGCAATTTCACTATACGCCCAATGTAATATATTCATATGACTACAATTTAAAAATATAAAAACAGAAAAATCATCTTAGGTCAACATTCCTAGGCTTATCCTTTCTTTAAAAATATTCCCCACAACTGTTTGCAGATATATATATATATTTTAAAGAGAACAGAAAACAGCACAAAAACAAATATTAATAGAAGAAATATGCCGGGCTTCTGATTGGTAATTTAAAAACAAAAATCTAAAAGCCTTGACAAAGTCCTTATGAAGGACACAATCTTTCTCTTTGCAAATATTCTCAAGTTAACTCGAATTCACCTAGCTGGGCAGATAATCTTGAAAATCGGTCATATAAATACAAATGCACAGATTTATAGATACACACACGGAAGGCTGGCAGATGATTGGCAGGTGTACACCACATGGTTTTTTTTTTGGACACAAACCACACAAATCCAGGTCACAAGTGCACACACCAAAACACACACACACACAAACACCCAAGTGTCTCACAGAGCAACCTCACCGGAGAGGTGCGATCAGGCTGCAGGCAAAAAGGAACAAAAAGAAAAGTGTCATCCCTTGAAGGGAGGGAGGGACCCCACGACTCACCTGTTAAGTGGTTGGCAATCCTGGCAATGGGTTTGGGAGGCAGGGCGGGGGGTTGCTTGAGGAGGGACAGCTGCTTCACTGGGGTCTCCTCATGGTCTCCAGAGAAAGCAGCAGGCTTTTTGGGGGGCAGAAGCAGGACTGGTTTGGCAGAAGGATCTTGGGACAGGAGGACTCCAGACTCACTGGCAGAGGGACTCTCTTCAGACACTGAAGGTGCAACCACATGATACACAGAAGACATTACACAAACAGCAGTGCGGCGAGGGCCGGAGCGGGGACGAAGACGGACATGGGTGAGCGACACCGCCGGGAGGGCCTCTGCACAGAGCTGTCACGTATGTGCGGAACGTTCAAGTGCGGGAACTGGAAATCCCATAAAGCAAGAGGGGGCTGGGGGTGGAGGGACAGAGAGGGGAGGCAGAGGAAAGGAAGGGTGGAAAGAGCAAGAGGGAGCACATGGAAGAGGACATTTCCTCAAAACCATCAGCAGCCTGCGGTTGCCCTTAGGGTCTTGCTCGGTCCTTGCTCGCAGGTTCTGGAACACCCGGAAGGCTGAACCTAGGTGGGCTCCTGCGCAGCCAGGGCTGAGCCCCAGCCTCCAAGCCAGTGAGCGGCAGTTCTAGGGACACCACTGTACCCCTGGCCAGCGCCTGTGAACTTGGAAAAGGCAAAGGAGGCTTCAAGTCAACCATTTTTATCTTCCCCTTCCCTCTCTCTCTCCTTTCGCTTCCCAGAACTGTGGCTCTCTTGTTTCGATTAAACCCCGTTTCTCTTTGCTCTGTATTGGGCCTGACTCTTGCTATCCTCCATGGGGGGACCCCCAACTGGCTCCAGTAAGAGATGTTTGCAGGGAGGGAGAAAAGCCTTATTACTGTGCTGGCAGCCTGGCCAACGACAGAGTGAAACTCCATGATTTCGCTGGGATGGCAGATTTCACCACAGCAATCCAATCCGTCTGGCTGCAATGTCACAAGGAAGGTTGGATTAAAAAAAAAAAAGAATTCACTTTTTTCCCTGGGAGTTGGAAACATCTCCCTAGGGGAGAAAAACGTACTGGACTGCATATTCTCCTGGCTCTTCTCCCCCACGCCCCCAATCTGGGTGGCATCAATGCCCTGCAAATAATCCTCATGAGCACTAGATTCTCCCCCTGTCCCAAGGGACACTATTATTATCAGCGCTGGACACACTGATGGAGTCATGACTCACCAGGTCCCAAAGTGAAGCACTGGAATTAACTGTGGAACAATCATCTCGCCCATCCTCCCACGCGAACTCCTGCCGGTGTGGATTTTGTGCCCCGTGTGGAGAAAGGACGTGGCCTTTCTACTCAGCCACCAGACGTTCCAAGAGGTCCCTTGACCCAGAGCTGCCTTCTGACAACCTCTCCTCACTGGCTGTATGGAGGGAGACATCTGGGAGCTAATTGGGACCACCCTGCAAACCTTCTGAAAGAAAGAGCGTTGGCTCCTCAGATGACTTTTGCTCAAAGACGGGGTGACAGTCAGATGGCATCAAAAATCATCTATAGGCAGGAGCCAACTTAATGTAAATACCACTGGCACAGTGCGGCCAGGCTCAAAGGGCAAAGCAGGCACCATTTGAAGAGGTAATTAAACAGGCACCAGTAGAAACGCAGGGTTCTTTAGCTTCATCTGCACAAAAATGAGGCTTAGAACACAAAACGATGGCATTTTAAATCATCAATATTACCCCCCAAAAGGCCCATCTTCTTTAACAAGATTCAATGACGAAAAACTGTAGAACAATAAATAAAAATATCCTCCGCATTTGCTGTGCTGTGTATGAACTAACTGGTCAGTTTCATCCTCATTTCCAGAGTTATGCTCAGGATGTTCCAAAATAGAACCCCATGTTCGGCCAGGCTGAAGGCCCCCAATGCCACCTCCTGGGGACCCACTCTCCTCTGCCAGGGGGCATTACCTGTCCCATCCATGATGTCTGAAGGCTGGAGCACCTCATACGAGCAGGGATCCCGGGGCATCGGGACAGGCTCCATTTCGGACAGCGCAGGCAGCGACAGCTGGCTGGAGCTCAGGGACTGCCCGTTTTCCAAGGAGTCTTCTTCATTGGAGATGGAGAGCTCCCCATCTGTCAGCAAGAGAAGGAGATGGCAGAATTAAATGAGGTCTGCCTTTCGAGCCAGGCTTACAAGGTCAGTATCTCAAGTCAACACATCCAGTCTTTCGCTTTTAAGACATTTATTTTACCTTTCGAGACAGGCCATCTAAACATCACAACAATCATTTCCAGGGATCTTCTGCAACTTGCCTGTTTTCTCTCCATCCTTCTAACCATAATCTACCACATTTTATATGCTTTTTAAAAAAATAAGTGGAGATGAATTAAAATTAACTTTTCATTATAATTTTTGTAAACTTGGATGGATAGTAGGTTTCAGAGATAGAAAACCAGAAATTCCCACTTTAGGGATCAAAGAGCATGATATTCTAGGGACCTAAAGAAATCTCCTCCTGGCTTCTGTTTACCTCCACCTGAGCCTGATTTCTCTAGGTGGATAATCATTTAGGAGGGCTCTAAGCTCCAGTTAATGAGCTGCAGCACTCCAAGGATGGCTTGGAAGAGTCAGGATTCTCCTGTGCCAACCACTGATCAAGCCCGGTGGGCTCACAGACTTTGATTTTGCCTAAAGCTCAGCAAAACAAGGGGCAGCTAGTTAACCCCACAGTGGAGGATCAAAGGGTCCTGTATAATGGTCGTCTGTCAAACCCAAATTCCCCCAGTGTGACTCAATCTGGGCCCAGGGGAGTCCTAAATAACTTGAGGTCAAATTAATTTTTAAAGAGGACTGAAAGCTGTTGCAGTAAGATGAATAAACACCCAGATGAAAGATTCTAAGTTCTGCCTAGTCAGAAACACAGAAAGCAGCAGAGCCATTACCTTATTCAAAACTAGAAGGAAGATGATTTACTTGTAGAAATAAAGCAGTGAAATGACTCCAAGGTTAATCTGGATAAATAACCCTTTCCTTTTGCTATGGTCTTGTCATGGTTTTGATTTTATACATCAATGATATATGGTGGCAAAGGATTCCTCATCGCTCCCCCAACCCCATTAGGATTGGCCCAGGGAAATGTATATATCCAACTGAGAAATCTACAAACTGATGGGCTTTAGATACCATTTGGTTCAAGGACATACAGTAATTGACCTGAATCATCTATAAACACAGAAAGAAAAAAATATATAATGGATACCAAAAAAATCATCTGAAGCAGAAATATAAAGCACTGGCACTTGAAGTTTTGTTGAATTATTTTCCTTTTTTCATTTGGCATTTTTGTACTCCTAAATTGGCAGTAGCAGTGTTTATAATTTTGATTAACAGTATGGTTACTACTCATTAATGAGGGAGAAAGAACAGTGCAGACTCTTTGGCCAATGCCATGGAAATTGCACAGTTGAACTTCAGGACGTCCATGCTGAGTGCTAGTGCACAACCAACCCATAATGGATGGTCCCCAGTCCTCTTAACATGCTTTGACTTTGCCTGCTCAAGCTGACACCATGGGGAAGAGCTCTGCTTAAGGCTCCCAGTTGGTAGAATAATGATGCATCTGCCATTCAGTTGAACATATCTCAAGGAAACCGCTCTTGATTCTTGATGCTTAAAGCATAATGAAAGTACTAGGCAAGATAACAGGAGGAGGTAGAGAAAGGGGTCTCAGTGTTATTATTGCCTAGTTCTGCCTTGTTGGGGCAAAGATACAATCAGATGATTGCTGTACATTTTATCAGTTAAAAGTACCATAGGAGCAACACTGGGAAAAAAGACACAACTGCAGTTGGATTACTTTAGACTCTCTCTATAACTCAATTTCATCAAGGCAGTTGGCTTAGCACAAGAGGCTTTTCAATAGAAGCAATACTATCTATTGCTCCTCTGGAGACAAATTACCACTCAAAAATTTTAGCTACCTGTGGATTAAAAGTACATTTGCTAAGAGTCACAAAGACCCAAACCACCTTGAAGAAGAAATAATCTTGGGAATCCATTGTCATAATTTCTTAATATAATTTCCATTGGAAAAATCAAAAAGGGAGAAAAAGGAAATGACATTGATCATACCACCACATTAACAGAAAGTTTCTTTTTCTGTACATTTTTTCACAGTTGTAATTCTACTATGAATGAAACTTTGCATCTTGGTGGGTTTTTTTAAACTTACCATTATAAGCATTATAATTTTCATAACCATCATCTCAATGATTATACTGGATGAATATAGTTTACTTATCTATTTCCCTAGGGTTGGTCACAAAGGTGATTTCCATTGTTTTATGCTATTATGAAAAAATGCCACGGTAATTGTGGTAGAGTGATTTAGATACCCATCAAATATGTGTTCTTAATCTCTGCATCCCTGGTGGTAGGAACCCACCATAACTAGGACCTTTTGAAGATGCTATTTTTAGTGAAGATGTGGCCAACTGAATCAGAGTGGGTCTTAATCCATATTCCTGGTGGACTTATAAGAAGAAGAAACTGGAAGCCAGAGTAAGAGAAGGCCCCAGGGAAAAGCAGGAAGTCAGCAGAAACCAGAATAGACACAAGGGCAGA
>JAQZBX010066044.1:0-16183 GCA_029593785.1 Cabassous unicinctus
CAGGTTCATCCATGTTGCCATATGCTTTATGACTTCATTTCTTCTTACAGCTGCATAATAACACACAGCCTCTTGGTCAGTGGTGGTTTCTTGGACCTTACACCCAAAGCACGCACAACAAAAGAAAAAATGGATAAATGGGACCTCCTCAAAATTAAACACTTTTGCACCTCCCAGGACTTTGTCAAAAGGGTGAGAAGGCAGCTGACTCAATGGGAGAAAATATTTGGAAATCGCATGTCATATAAAGGTTTAATATCCAGGATATATAAAAAGATGTTACAACTCAACAATAAAAAGGCAAACAACCCAATTAAAAAACGGACAAAAGACTCAAATAGACATTTGTCCAAAGAAGAAATACAATTGGCAAAAAAGCACATGAAAAAATGCTCAACATCACTAATGATTAGGGAAATACAAATCCAAACTACAATGAGATATCATTTCACACCTATCAGAATGACCACTATTAAAAAGACAGAGAACTACAAGTTCTGGAGAGGATATGGAGAGATAGAAACACAATGAAAATAGACACAGAAGAGAGACAATAAGAGATGCAGCAGACCAGGGAGCTGAGGTGGAGCAAGAGATTGAGCAGCCTCTCTTCACTCCGGAAGGTCCCAGGATCCGTTCCTGGGGCTGCCTAAAGAGAAGAAAGGCAGACACAGAAGAACACAGAGAGCAGACAGTGTGTGCAGAACAATGAGGGGTGGGGGGAGAAATAAAAAATAAAAAAATAAAAATAAAAAAAGGAGCCAAACAGAACTACTGGAGTTGAAGACCACAATAACTGAAAGAAAAATTCCCCGGAGGGGTTCAAAAGCAGATTGGAAAAGATGGTGGACTACAAAGTCACAGGACTGTCTCCACTCACAGAAAAAATAGCTAGTGGACAGTTAGGACACTACGGGAAGCCTGGACATGGCCCAGAAGAGCAAGGGGCAAAGGAAAAGAATCGCGATGGCAAAACTGTGAGTTAAAGCTGTAGATGCAGTTGCCGGCACCCTCTCCCACCCTACAGACAATTTTGAATTCTTAGTCCTTGGTGTTGGCAGCTATAGACAAAAGGGGCATCAGGTATCCATCTCTCCAGGAAATAGGAGAGAGAGGGGTTCAGCCTAAGGCTGACTCTGCTTTTGAAATTAAAATTTGGTATGCTGTGTCCCAGGAGCCCTCCCAGGCTTGGTGGGGCCATGCCATTGTTTGCCTTGGGAGGCAGAATGGGACTAAAGAGATCTGATCCACTCAGTCACCCTCTTTACTAACCAGGGCTGGTTGTTGAGGATGCAGCCCACTCTCTTTCCTACCAGCAAAGGTTGGAGAACAACTTCTGAGAGAATTTGAATTACAAGGCTCTTAGCCTCCAGGCAGGATCCTCTATCACATTAATCCGGTCTCTGTTGCAGAAAACACACTCTGACCAGGCTTTGAAATGAGAGGACTGCTGAAGAATGCCAAATTCTGGGGACCAAAGAAGTGCCTTCTCTTCTCATTTTTCTCCTCCAGGCTTCACTGGGATTCGATCCTAGGGACTTCCGATGTGGGAGAGAGGCACCCTGTCACTTGTGCCACCTCAGTTCCTGGTTTCTGGCACGTCTCACCTTGGCTCTCTCGTGCATCCCTCTTTTGTTGTGTCATCATCTTGCTGCCTGGCTTGCCACGCGTCTGTGTGGGCCTAGCTCACCGTATGGGCCTGGCTCGCCACATGGGCCCAACTCGCCTGCTCACCTTTTTATTTTACCAGGAGGTCCCGGGGATCGAACCCAGGTCCTTCCATCTGGTAGACAGATGCCCAACCTCTTGAGCCACATCTGCTTCCCAATATCCCAATTTTTAATTTAATTTAATTTTTATTTTTTGTAAATTTTTATGTATTTTACTTCTTATATTTAAACCTATCATTATTATTTCATTTTCCTATTAATTGTATTTGGCTATTTTAATGGCTTCATTTTTGAAGAGGCTTTGGGTCACAGAAGGGTTACAACTGGGGCAGGGGAAGATCATTGGTGTGGGGTATTAGTGATGGGGGATACATGAGAGGAAGTTCACCTGGGTATACATATAAGGCATATAAATATGTTCAAATGTTCACAGGGCATTGTCACGGTGGGTGGAAACTCACACAATAATCGAAAGAATATTGAATTCCCATCCTGGAGAGCTCTGCCACATTCTCTAATGGAGTAGCAACAGTCCCCCAAGGGCAGGGGCAATGCCTGGCGAAGGAGGATGATCCATCGATGGGCCCTTGATATTGACAACTATGCTTATGAGACTTTGCTCTTGAAATTGAAACTTAGCCTGGTGTTGTGGGATGCCTAAGAGTTGCCTCCTGAGAGCCTCCTTGTTGCTCAAATGTGGCCTCTCTCTAAGTCAAACTCAGCATATAAATGTATTACCTTCCCCCCAATGTGGGACATGTCTCCTGGGGATGAGCCTCCCTGGCACTGAGGGATTACTACCGGGCACCGACTAGCAATGCAACTGGAAAGAGACCTCAAATAAAAGGGGGGAAAGGTAAAGACAAATGAGTGTATATGGTTAAGAGACTTCAAAGTGAGTTGAGAGGTTATCCCAAAGGTAATGCTTATGCACAGATCAGCAGGATCTCCTAGACTGCCAAAGTGGATACTACCCCAAATGGTGGGGCTTCTGAGTGCTCTGGAGACACCCAGGTACTATGGTCAGGGCAGATAGCTCCAGAGTTTGATGCCTTGTCAGTGGGCCCTACTTTGGAATTTGTGCTCCTGAGAGTGACAGAGTTGGACTTAATTATGGCTTCCCTACACATGGCTCATCTGTCCCATCTATTGAAACCTATACTTGGTGCTGGAGTTTGTAGGTGTACATCCAAGAGACTGGAGTCTTTGGGCTGTCCATGTGCCAGCTGGGCCTGGAACCTCAGCAGAGTTGCAACACCTACTCTCCAGTCCATTGGACTTGCCCAGGACAACTAAGAAGGAGGTGAGGATTGACATCCACCACACCAAGGAAACGAGAGAGCCGACAATTGCAAGCAAGAGAGTCCCATCCATTGGCTGTATGGGATTGAAGCCTCATCTCAGTTAGAGGTGGAGTGGACATCACCATCCCAGAATCTTCAGGACTGGAGAATGAACTATGGACTAGAGTAGACTTATTGGTATTCTACCATAGACATATTGTGATTCTAGCAATGGAAGAAATTACAACATTGATATGGAGGCAGTGACCACTGGAGGCTCTGGGGGTGGGGGGGGTGGGGGAGAGGGAAAAACAATATGGAGGCATTTTTAGGACTTGGAAATTGTCCTGAATGACATTGCAATGACAGACACAGGCCATTTTATATCATCACATAACATGCAGAACTGTGTGGGAGAGAGTGTAGACTACAATGTGAACTATAGACCATGCTCAGGGGTAAAGCTCCAGGATGTGCTTACCAATTGCAATGAATGTGCCACACTAAAGAAGGATGTTTATGTGGGAGGGTGTGGGAGGTGTGGGGAGTGGGGCATATGGGAATCCCTACATTTTTTGTGTAACATTTATGTATTTAAGTATCTTTTTAAAATTTTTTAAAAATTATTATATAAAAAATAAAGGTAATCAGTGTTTATATCCAGTTTAAAAGAAAAAAAAAGTACATTAGAGCCGGGCATAGTCCCAGCTACTTGGGAGGCTGAGGCAGGAGGATCGCTTGAGCCCAAGAGTTCTGGGCTGCAGGGCGCTATGATGATCAGGTGTCTGCACTAAGTTCAGCATCAATATGGTGACCACCTGGGAGCAGGGGACCACCAGATTGCCTAAAGAGGGGTGAACTGGCCCAGGGCAGAAAAGCACATTAGAAGCATACAACAGAAGAAAGAATAAGTGATACAGAACACAGAACAGCTGAAATTGAAGAGAAAGAAAAAATGGAAAAAATTGAGCAGAGGCTCAGGGAGTTGAATGATAATATGAAATGCAACAACATGTGCATGTCATGGGAGTTTCAGAATAAGAGAAGTGAAAAGGATCCTATATTTAGAAAATTCTGAAATGTCTATGACAAAGCTTCTGAAGACCGAAACGAGTTCAGAAAAATGGCAGGATACAAGAGCAACAGGCAAAAATCATTATGTTTCTGTACACTAGTGTTGAACCATCTGAGGAGAAATCAGGAAAAAAAATTTCATTTACAATAGCAACAAAAAGACTCAAATACCTAGAAGTCAATTTAGTGAAAGTATAGGACCTAAATTCAGAAAACTACAAGCAATGCTAAAAGAAATCACTGAAGACCTAAACAAATGGAAAGACATTTCATGTTCATGGATTGGAAAACTAAATATCATGAAGATGTCAATCCTACCCAAATTGATTTATAGATTCAAAATGCAATAATGAGAAGTAGATATGGCTCAAGCAATTGAACTCCCACCTATCACATGGGAGGTCCCGGGTTCAGTTCCCAGTGTCTCCTGGAGAAGACGAGCAAGACAGCGAGTGGTGCAATGGGCAGGTGCAGCAAGCTGATGCAACAAGATGATGCAACAAAGAAACAGAAAGAGGAAAGACAATGAGAGAAACAGTAAAGCAGGGAGCTGAGGTGGGTCAAGTGATTGAGTGCCTCTCTCCCACACAGGAGGTCCCAGATTCGGTTCCTGGTGCCTCCTAAAGAGAAGATGAGCATACACAGAGAGCGCACAGAAAATGGACACAGAGAGCGCACAGAAAATGGACACAGAGAGCAGATAGCGAGCACAAACAATGAGGGGAGGGGAATAAATAAATAAAACAAATCTCTAAAAAATAAATAAATAAAATAAAATCCTTCAGTAGCTGCTAAGAAAAGACATCTGGGATGTGGCTTTGTTTTTTATAAAAGCAATACCAATCAAAATTTCAACAGCTTATTTTACAGAAGTAGAAAAGGCAATTACCAAATTCATTTGGAGGGATAAGTGCACCTGAATAGCCAAAAGCATTCTAAAAAAAAAAAAGAGTGACATGGGAGGAATTTCGCTGCCTGACCTTGAAACATATTACAAAGCTACAGTGATCAAAACAGCATGGTACTGGCATAAAGATGGACAGATTGATCAGTGGAATAGAATGAGAATCCAGAAATAAACCCTTACCTACACAGTCAACTGGTTTTTGACAAAACTACCAAGTCCATGTTAGCAGGACAAAACAGTCTTTTCAACAAATGGTGCTGGGACAACTGGATATCTATAATCAAAAGAATGAATGAGGACCCATATCTCAGGAGCAATGTGGGAGGAATTTCACTGTTTAACTTTGAAACATATTACAAAACCACAGTGGTCAAAACAGCATAGTGAAAAAAAATAAAACCAACAACAACAAGAACAACAATGAGCAAGATAACAAGCAAACAATGAGCAGACAAGAAAGAAAAAAACAAAAAAACAAAAAAATGAGCAGGGAGTGGATATGGCTCAAGCAGTTGAGCGCCTGTCTTCCACATGGGAGGTCCCAGGTTCGGTTCCCAGTGCCTCCTAAAGAAACAAACAAACAAAAAAAGAACCAGCATTATGTTGGCATAAAGATAGACACATCAATCAGTGGAATAGAATTGAGTCCAGAAATAAACCCTTACCTCTACAGCCAACTGGTGTTCAACAAACCTACCAAGTCCATGTTACTAGGACAAAACAGTCTCTGCAACAAATGGTGCTGGGAGAAATGGATATCCATAACCAAAAGAATGAAAGAGGACCCCTCTCTCACTCCCCACACAAGAACCAACTAAAAATGGATCAAAGACCTAAATATAAAAGCGGGGATCATAAAACTTCTAGAATAACTGTAGGGAAACATTTTCAAGATCTTGTGGATAAGTGGTGGTTTCTTGGACCTTACACCCAAACCATGAGCAACAAAAGAAAAAATAGATAAATGGGATTGCCTCAAAATTAAATACTTTTGCACCTCACAGGACTTTGTCAAAACAGTCAAAAGGCAGTGAATCAATGGGAGAAAATATTTGGAAATCACATATCCGATAAGGGCTTAATATCCATGATATATAAAGAGATGCTACAACTCAACAATAAAAAGACAAATGACCCAATTAAAAAATGGGCAGAAGACTTGAATAGACATTTGTCCAAAGAAGAATTACAAATGGAGAAAATGTTCAATATCACTAGTATTAAGGAAATGCACATAAAAGCTACAATGAGATATCATTTCACACCTATCAGAATGGCAACTATTAAAAAGACAGAGAACTACAGGTGTTTGAGAGGCTATGGAGAGATAAGAACACTTATTCACTTTTGGTGGAAATGTGGAATGGCACAGCCACTGTGGAGGACTGTTTGGCAGTTCCTAAAGGAGTTGAATATAGATTTGCCACGTGACATGGCAATACCATTACTGGGTATATACCCAGAAGAACTGAGAGCAGTGACATGAAGAGACATCTGCACACTGATGTTCATAGTGGTGCTATTCAAGATTACCAAAAGATGGAAACAACTCAGGTGTCCATCAACTGATGAATGGATAAACAAACTGTGGTGTAATCACACAATGGAATATTATGCAACTGTAAAAATAAATGAAGTCGTGAAGCATATGCCAACATGGATGAACCTGAAGGACATTATGTTGAGTGAAGTAAGCAAGACAGAAAAGGACAAATCCTGTATGATTGTGCTACTATGAACCAAATATATTGTGTAATCTCATGGAGTTAATAACTTGAATATGGGTCACCAGAAAACGGAATGAGGTTAGAGAATGGAAAGCTGAGGCTTAACTTGTACAGAATTAGTAAAAAGGATGTGTGTTAATCTTTGGAAATGAATAGAAAAGGTGAAAGCCCAACATGTTTGTAACTAGCAGTACTATTATGTGGGTCTGAAAGTGGTTGAAAGGAAAGTCTAAGGTCATGTAAATTAATAAAAGGAAAGCTAAAAAATGTAACATGGAATTCTAACATAGCAAAAATGCATGTGAAATGTTGGGGACCTTCACGGTGGCACATTTATTAAGCACCTTGTCAGCAGCACCGGTGACTTGTAACATGGCCGCCAGGGCTGATACAAGAACAGCCTGATCTATTGTTAGCCTCCTTCTAGGAAGTTTAGAGAATTCGCGCCGAAAGCAACCGCCGCTTACACTAGCAACGGCAACCACCAATCCCGAACCGCCACCCGTCTTTAGGTCCACCAATCATCGTCCTTTTCCCCTCAGTATATATACCCTGTTTCTTCAATAAACTTTGGCAGCTTGATCAGAATCCTGTCTTGCTGTCATCTCTCGCGTCTCTTGTTCCATCCCATTCCCGCTCCCCCTCTCGTAGGTACCCGTTGACTGTCCCGCGGGCCGGGACAGTGAAATATGAGTAAGGGTAAAATTGCGTATATAAGACTGTTTTTCTTTGAAACTGAACAAATGTATATTAATGTTACAAGATGTTAATATCATATATACAAAAAAACCATTATGCTAAGTGAAAGAACCAGGCACAAAGTTCTACATATTGTATGATTCCATTTAATAAAATGTAAATATAAATCAATTTATAAAGCTGAAATTAGAATAGTGGTTATGTGGGACTGGGGACATCTAAAGGGATTGAGAGGTGACTGCTAAGGGGTGTGGAGTTTTTGTTTTTGGAGTAATGATATTGTTCTAAAATATTTTGTGGTGATGAATGCACAACATTGTGATTATACTAAGAGCCACTGAAGGAAACAAATGTGGCTCAAGTGATTGGGCTCCTGTCTACCATATAGGAGGTCCAGGGTTCAATTCCCGGGGCCTCCTGGTGAAAGGAAAGCTGGCCCGCACGGCGAGCTGGCCCAAGCGGAGTGCTGGCTTGCACTTTTTGTTTTTATGCAACAAAAGGAAACACAGAGGAAAGACAATAAGAGATGTAGCAGACCAGGGAGCTGAGGTGGTACAAGAGATTGAGTGCTTCTCTTCCACTCTGGAAGGTCCCAGGATCGGTTCCTGGTACTGCCTAAAAGAGAAGACAAGCAGAGAAGAAAACATAGAGAGCAAACAGCGAGTGCAACACAATGGTGAGTGGGGGGTATAAATAAATAAATAAATATTTTTTAAAAAGCCATTGCTTATATACTTTGGATAGATTGTATGGTATGTGACTATATCTCAATAAATTTCTTTTAAATAAATAAATATGCCAGAATAGGCAGAAATAGCAGCTATGTACAGCAAGGAAAGCATAGAGAGATTGAGAGTTGATGAATTTTGGTTTTTTGTTTATCTGTTTTTTTGTTGTTTATTACTGAATTATTATTGAAATAATGAAAATGCTGTAATAATGATTGAAGTGATGAATGCACAACTATTTGATTATACCAAACACCATTGATTGTACACTTGGTTGGATTGTATTCTTTAGTAGTATGTATCAATAAACTTGATTTGTTAAAAAATTTTAAAAAACCAAGTTATAGAGAAAAGGGTGGCATGTGAAAATAAAGAAGCAAGTGTGCAAAGGGTTAAAATGGGAAACGTTATGTTTTATTTATGTTACCATAATAAATATGAAGAAAAAAGAAAGAAAGAAAAAGAAAGCAGATTGGAGCTGGCAGAAGAAAGAATCAGTGATCTTGAAGGCAAGACACTTGAAATGAGTCAGACTGAGGAGCAAAAAGAAAAAAGAATTAAAAAAAAAAAATAGCTTAAGACACCTCTGGGACACCAAGTGTACCAATATATGTATTATGGGAGTCCCAGAAGGAGACGAAAGAGAGAAAGGGGCAGAAGGAATATTTAAAAAAAAAATAATAGAGAACTTCCCAAACTTAGCAAAAGGCATGAATATGCATATCCAAGAAGCCCAGAGAACACCAAACAGGATAAACTGATCAAACTCTTGAGTGCCAAGGACAAGGAGAGTTCTGAAAGCTGCAAGAGAAAAACAACATTATGCACAAGGAAGTTCCAATTAGATTAAGTGCCCATTTCTCATCAGAAACCATGGAGACAAGAAGGCAGTAGGTTGAAATACTTAAGGTGCTGAAAGAAAACAATGCCAACCAAAAATTGTATAAGTTACTTCTTTCATAAATGAGGGAGAGATTAAGACATTCCTAGATAAACAAAAGCTGAGGGAGTTCATCACCACTACACCTGTCCTACAGGCAATGCTAAAGAGAGTTCTTCAGACTGAAAGTAAAGGACAATAGACAGTGGGTGAAAGCAATATAAAGATATAAAGACCTGTGGTAAAGGTAACTATTAGGGTAATTATAAATGCCAGTATTATTGCAGTGTATTGTTTGGTATGTAACTCCACCTCTTACTTCCTACAGGGGTTAAAATGCAAATGCATAAAAAGTAATGATAAATCTATGTTTTTGGACATAAAATGTACAAACATGTAAGTGGTAATAAGTACCAAAAAAGGTGGGGGTCAGAGAGGTATAGGAAAAGTATATGTGCATGCTGTTTAAGTTGCTATCAAACTAAATATGATTGTTATATATTTAGTATTTTGAATTTTAACCCATGGTAACCACAAGGAAAATAGATGAAAAATACATCAGGATAGAAAAGAGAAGGCACTCAATATGGTACAACACACAAAAAATCAAATGAATATAAAAGTAGGCATTAAGTAAAGATTTGAGGGACCAAAAAAGTAAAAGACATACAAAGCCTAAATAGCAAAAAGGCAGAAAAAAAGTCCTGCATTATCCGTAGTGACTTTAAATGTAAATGGATTTAAAAAATAAATGTAAATGGTTTAAACTGTCCAGTCAAAAGGCAGAGATTGGCAGATCACCCATTCATTGCTGGTGGCAACATAAAATGCTGCAGCAGTTGTGAAAGACAGTTTGGCAGTTCCTCAGAAAGCTAAGTATAGAAATGCCATATGACCTTACAATCCTACTGCTCAGGTTATACCCAAAGAATTTAAAGCAGGGTCTCCAACAGATATTTCCAGACCGATATTCATAGCAACATTCTTCACAATTACGAAACAATGGAAGCAACCCAATTGTCCATCAACAGATGAATGGATAAATAAAATATGGTATATACACACAGTAGAATACTATTCAGCTATAAAAGGGAATGAAGTAATCTATATTAAATGTTCCACATCATTGTAAAGTGCTGGTGGGAGGTATGGGAGTTCTGCACATTATGCACGATTGTTTTGTAGGCTCACAACTTCTCTAATGAAATATATTATAAAGAAATGAAGTCCTGATCCATGCAAACTTGGATCAATCTTAAAGACATCATGTTAAGTGAGATAAGCAAGACACAAAAGGACAAATATTGCATGATTTTACTAATCTGAAATAATTAGAAAAAGCAAACTCATACAGCCAGAATTTAGAATATAGGGGATGGTGTGGGGATGGGGAGTGGGAAGTTAAGGCTTAAAATATACAGGGCTTCTATTTGGAATGATGGAAATGTTTTGGTAATGGAAGGTGGTGATGGTAGCACAACATTGTGTATACCATTAACAGCACTGAAATAAATATCTGAATATGATTACAAGGAGAAATGTTAGATTGTATATATGGTAACAGAATAAAAATTTTTTTAAAAAATCTTTGGAACTACACTGCACTATACAGTGAACCATAAGTTAAACCATGGACTTTAATTAATAGTACAAATTATAAAAATGTGCTATCATCGATTGTAACAAATGTTCCACACCAATATAAAGTGTTAATAATAGGGTGGTTTGTGGGAATCCTGCATTTTATCCATGATTGTCCTGTAAACCCACATCTTCTCTAATAAAGAAAAAAATTTCAAAAAATAAAAGTCCTACTGAAGCAGGCTAGTAAGATAGGGAATCAATAGACAGATCTGGAACCTGGCAAGAAGTCCACATGGATATTGATACTCCCAAAATGGCTGCTGGAAGACCCTCACGAGATTTCTGCCATCCAGAATGTTTCCTCCAGAAGCCAGGAGAAGCCCCGGATATTTTCCAGAAGCCTTATAATTGGGCCCTCCTGGGGGATTGATGGGTGGGGTAATCAACCAAAACAGCAAATAACTGGGACTCCTCCCATGCCATTAGCCAAGGGGTGGAATAATTAATGGTTTTAAAGTAGGTGCAAAAGTTTCTCTCTCTCATTCCTCTTGCCTTCTGTGCCCTGCTCTTGCTGTGTCCCCCTGCATGGATCAACACGCAAGTAAAACTTGGGCATTTATAATCTATAATGGGAAATTGTAGTCTATAAACCAGCCCTCTTTATCACTCTTCAGCCCCTTCCTCTCTCTGGGACCCATGATCTATTATTTTCTCCCATTTATCCTCCCTCCCTACCTTAATAAATTACTGGCCTAACTAAACCAATGTGCTCTTTAAATTCATTTCTGCAGCATAGTCAAGAACCTAGACAAAATCCAGTAATACTACTCCCAACTCCAGACATATCAGGAAGGGTTTCTGGATTCCCACATCATGGGAGGAGTGAGTAGAAGTTAATGTTTTGTTTTATTCAACTGTGCTTTAGCTTTACTTTAGCTTTATGTCTTTCAAAATACACATGATTTTTCTAATCTTTGAGATTTGGGTTTCTCAGTTTCCCCTGTTGTCAATGTTATCACCAGGCTCTTACTGCTTTGTTAGTTCTCTTCTGTGTCACATTTTTCAATGAACCTGGATTAATTTTTTTTAATGTTGTTTACTCTTTTTTTTTCATTTTAAAAACAATATATTGAAGTATATAATTCATACATGAACATACATAAACAATAAGTGTTTAGTAAACATTGTGAACTTACAGAACAAACATGCATAACATCGTACAGGGCTCCCACACATCACCCCCCCACAAATACTTTGCATTGTTGTGAAACATTTGTTAACAAATCATGAAAGAGCATCGTCAAAGTATTGCTACTAACTATATTCCGTATCTTACTCCCCTATACTTTTTTTTTAAGGATTTATTTATTTATTTATTTACTTTTATCCATTTTTACACCACCACCCGTTTTTGCTGTTTTTGTGTCCATTCGCTGGGCAACTCTCTATGTCCGTTTCCTGCCCTCTCTTCTCATCCTTCTCCTCCTGTCTTCACTGGGATTTGATCCTCGGAACATCCGATGTGGGAGAGAGGCGTCCTACCGCCTGTACCACCTTAGTTCCTGGTTTTTCATCACATCTCGTCTTGGCTCTCCCTTATGTCACTCTCCTGTTACGTCATCATCTTGCTGCATGGCTTGGCAGGGCCTGACGGCACACCCGCGCGCAAGGCCTGTGCGCTTTCTACATTTTTCTTTTTAAAATTTTTACTGGGAGGTCCCGGGGATCGAACCCAGGTCCCCCCATATGGGAGACGGACACCCAACCATTTGAGCCACATCCGTCCCCCCTGCCATATCTCTAAGGTTGACCAAAGATACCTAGAGTTACAGTCATTTCCCACATAGGATGGTCATATAATAAATCAGGCTTAGTTTATCACCAGCATTCTAAAAACCAGACCCAGGGAGAAAAACTAGTTCTGGGGACACATGCATGGTTTCTAATATAACGAATGTTTAGCCTACCCTGATTATCACAAAATCAGGACAGCATGTTGTTTACTCTTTTGACTCCTTCTCTCTTTTATTTTCAAGGCAAATGCTCACTTTAATCACAATTCTAAATTACTTATTTTCACATTAACATATATGTTTCCACACACCAGGAAGAACTGAGCTAAGTATTATACGTTTTTGAATGGTTAACATGATTTGAAAAAAAATATATTAAAAAGTGACTAAAAGCTGGTTGAAATTCTCACCATGAATATAAAATACACATTACTTTTTTTATTCGCCATGAATTCAGAGCTCAGCTTCCTGGAAAGCTCTGTTACCTAATATCATTACAGGGATGGTTACTCTCTAAAGCATTGGCTTAACACCAAGTGATTTCTTTAAGCAACAATTTCCCCCAGTTTACATTTACAACAAAAAAAAGGCTAAAATTCCTTGCAAAGCTCTCTTGTTATTATGAAATTTAGCCTATCAGGGATAGATGATGCAATGGTATCAAGAAAAAGAGCATTTTGAAACGTTTTTGCTTTTATTAAAGGTTTTGACAATGCAGATTTCATAAAATGTAATGAAATCTATTTGCTATACAATAAGCATCTATATCTCAGTAGAAGACATATGCCATAGCCATGGCAAACCATTTTAATGCATAAAATGATTCTGAATTCTTATATAAAATATTTGGCTAAAATATGAAACATCTTTGCAGTAAAACTGACACTGTAGTTTAAGTAATTTATAAGATTTCAGAAATGTCTTCTGAGGGAAATGGGTTTGTTTCTCAGCCATAAACAAGGCAAAGTTAGAAATGAACATCATGTTACTAGAAAAAAATAACATGTGATGTGGACTTCCTCTATGCCAAACTGACAGCCATAACAATGACTTATTATATATAAGAAAATATAGAATATGCTCTCCAGAAGGAGATGACACTAGAAGATAATTCTTATAAACCTCGTGTTGAAGTACTGAATAGCTAGCTTTTCAGAGAACATAATCACAAAATGGGTAGAGATCATTTCTATGTTAAAGGATTCCTTTACATTACAATACCTTCCTCAAACACAAGCACAACTCAAATATAAGCACATGTAAAACTGTGATTCTCTTAATCAAAGATTTCTTTGCTAGCACACTCAGCTATTAGTGGCATTTGGATGCAAATGTTTAACTCGTGATAATCCGGACAAGCCGAGGCAGAAACTGACTTGGAGACTTAATGGAACTCCTGCCAGTGGGCTGCTGCTGTTGCTGCTACTTCCAGATACTCCTAGGGGGACCCACTTAGGTGTCTTGCTTTCAGCTGAAGGACTGAGTATTTGTAATTGTTTCCTAATGGCCACTGAAGAAGGAGAAGACTTCTGATGAGGGTGAGATTCTGATTTGACAGCAGCTGGCACACAGTCTTCTGAAATCACCAAAGCATTACATTTGGATTTAGGTTTCTTCTCTTTCTTTTCTACTGGGAATTTTACCTTCACTTCTTTATTTTCCTTTTTCTTTTTTTTTTTCAACTTTATTTTTAAAGAAGTTTTAGGTTACAGCAAAGTTACATCAAAAATATAGGGGAGTGGAGTGGATATAGCGCAAGTGGTTGAGTGCCTGCTTCCCACGTACAAGGTCCCAGGTTCGATCTCTGATACCTCCTAAAAATAAAACAAACAACAAACAAACAAACATAACCAACTTGGGGGAGCCGATGTAGCTCAGTGGTTGAGCACCAGCTTTCCACATACAAGTTCCCAGGTTCAATACCCCGCCCTAGTACCTAAAAAGTAATTAATTAATTAATTAATTAAAAATTTTAAAAAAATTATTTCCCATATACCCCACCCCCTCCCTTTCTCACATTTTCCCCTATTAATAACATCTTTCATTAATGTGGTACATTTGTTACAATTGATGAACAAATATTGAAGCATTGCTATTAACCACAGTCTATAGCTTACATTATGGCTTACAACTTTTCACCTTACAATTTTATAGATTTTGACAAAATATATAATGGCCTGTATCCATCATTGCAATATCATCCAGAACAATTCCAATGTCCCAAAAATGTCCTATGTTCCACCCATTCTTCCTTCTCTCTCCCCTCAGAACCTCTGGCAACCACTATCTTTATATCAAAGATACAAGTTCTTCTGTTACTGCAATAATAAAAAGTCTACTTTGGTCCATGATTGCATTCCTACCTTATATTTGTTCATTCCTCAATCTTGAGAATTTTGGGATGGTGATGTCCACTCTACTTCTGATTGTGAGGGGGCTTAGATCTTATGGGTCAAATGGAAGGAACTGTTTGGATTGCAGTTGTAGACGCTCTTTGCATTTTGGGATGGGCATTGTCCATTATGATCATTTTGTTAGTTGTCCTGGATGAGTCCGATGAACTGGTGAGTAAGTGTTGGCTGCAACTCTGCTGAGATTCAGGGCTCAACCGGCATATGAACAGACTGAAGATTTAAGTCTCTGGGACATACATTTAATGGATATAGTGCTAATTATAGGTTCAAATAAAAGGAGTAGAAGAATCATGTGTAAGGAAATTATAAATGAGTCTATCTCAGTTACCTTGGGGAAATAGGTTATCATATATTCAAGGTAAGGCTTTCTTTAGCTTTACTTTTTCACATAGTGAACTCTTCGTCATTTTCTTCACTTGCACCAAATTCAGAATCTTCACCAGTTGCAATGTCTGGTTCAGATCTTTTACACCATTGCCATCACTGCCTTCCAAAAAATCTTCCTCTGTTGTACCACAGCTTTAGAAACTGCCTTTTTTCCCCTTGAATGTCATGAAAATCATCTTCCTCAGTAATCTTATCTAAATTTAAGCAATTGCTGGCTACACTGCAGTTATAGATATGGAAGACTTATTCATTGTTTCTGTTTCACTATTGCCATGTTTTTCAATGTGTTTATCTTGAGACTCCTGAACATCAGTGGTGAATATTAGAGAGTCCGACACTGATAAAGCTAGTGCAACTTCTAAGTTTCTCATAGAGCTTGTCATCTAAAGCCATCCTTTTTCAGTTTTTTTTTTTTTTCTCTTGTGGTGGGCTATCTTCTTTCTGGAGATTCTTCAGTTTAGGTTTTGATTTGTCTCTCTTTCTCTCTCTCTCTCTCTTTTTTTTTTTTTTTAAACAAATCAATTTTATTGATACATAACAATAAATCACAAATCCATCCAAGAAGCACAATCAGTGGCATTCAGCACAACCAAACACTTGTGCATTCATCACTCTAATCATTCCTAGGGCATCTTCATTATTCCAGCAACAATAACAATAATACTAAAAGACAAAACCAACCAACCAACCAAACAAACAAAACTCATCATCTCTTAGTCTCTCTATGCTTGCCCCTGCCATACAAAGCTGCTACTCTGCTTCCTTCTCTCCGGTTGATTTGTATTTACATTTTGTAAAAACAGTCTTATATATGCAATATCACCCATATTTATATTTTCCATGAAGTTTCACTGTTATACAGTCCCAAGTTACATGGTTTGTCTCATTTTAACTCCTTTTTTGTTGTTTTGGATTTCTTGTTTAAAGGTGCAGTTGAGGGAAGCGGGTGTGGCTCAATCGATAGAGCCCCCGTTTACCATATGGGAGGCCCTGGGTTCGCTTCCCGGGGCCTCCTTGTGAGGGCAGGCCGGCCCGCG
>JAQZBX010066045.1:0-16177 GCA_029593785.1 Cabassous unicinctus
CATTCACTCCCCTCCTTTCAGTTATTTTGGTCATCAACTCCAGGAAATTTCTTTGTTTCTTTTTTAAGATGTCATTCTCTTTACTTGGGCACTCATATTGTTCATTCATTGCTTTCCTGAAATCTTTTGGTTCTTTCTCTGTACTTTCTTTAACCTCCTTGAGCATTTTAAGATCTTTTTTTAAATTGTTTTGTTCAATATGTCCACATTCTCATTTTCTTCATTGGTGATTTCTGTATTTTGATCCTCTTCCAACAGATAGCATAGCTTAATATTTTAAAAAGTTGACTATGAGATATGTTCTTTAGGATGCCTGCTTCTTT
The DNA here is from genome assembly GCA_029593785.1 of Cabassous unicinctus. Lineage (NCBI taxonomy): Eukaryota > Metazoa > Chordata > Mammalia > Cingulata > Chlamyphoridae > Cabassous > Cabassous unicinctus. Next base: position 324 of record JAQZBX010066045.1, read on the forward strand.
GTTTTGTGAACAACTGGTGATAAGGCAAATATTTCCTTGAGCTTCTGCCCCCTTATAAGAAAGGTCTGCCTAAGGCAAATACACCGTTCAGGATTCCTTCTGCCTTTCTTGACCTCTGTCTTATCCTGGGATTTGGCTTTCAGTTGTTTTGCTGTTCCTCTATTTACAAAAGTTTGGTTTCCCTTCTTTTTTTCAGGAGAAAGATATCCCTCTCCTGTGTGTTTGAATCCAAATCTCTTTTTTCCACCACTGCCTGTCTCTATATTTTATACACACATTTCATTGTCTCCAGCTGCTTTTACCAGGAGGGAAATTTCTGGGAGACAGGTGACTCTGAAGATGTCTTTCCCAAGTCAAATTTTCCAAGCCAAGTAGGGCCAGGGACCCATGAAGTGGGTGCATACCAGCTCCAAATTGCTCATGAAAGGTTTCAGGAAGGCCACAAAAATCTCCAATGGCTCTGCAAATGTGAGTTTTCATGACCTGCTTGGCAAATGCAGCACTTCAGCTAATTCTTCCCCAAAACCTTGAGGAAGAATCTTTAAATCTCCACTGCCTTTGAAACAATGGCTGTCACCACATTTGTCAAGGGAGGGAGGAAATAATAGCTGCTTTCAGAGCTATTCTTCCAGCAGTCTGTATTCCATAATTTTATTAGTCACAATTCTATAGAGAAACATAACCAACAGGAGATATTTGTAAATAGTGATATTTGATAAAATTATCTCATGTGATTGTGTGGATGCACAAGTCCAAATTTCATAAGGCTGGCTTAAAACCAGGGGCTCAGATGAAGGTCCCTTATGAGTTCCCCAGGAGACATTCACTGTCTGAAGTGGAGATGAGAATTATCTCTGTGAATGCTGAAATCACTTTCCCATGTAAAGCCTTCACCTGATTGGATGAGAAGTCACTCATTGCTGATGGCAATCTCGATTGTAGAAGTATCTAGCCAAATTTTCAATTAACACACTGATGATTCAGTCCATGAAATGCCATTGTATTATAATTAGCCCAGAGATTGTTTAACCATACAACTCGGCACCATTACTTGACTGAGTTGACACTTTAGCCTAAACATCACCTGAATCAAAAGGCATAAACTGTGATAGGCCATATCCACCCATTTTATTGGCAAAGAGGATTTGTATGTCATTTTGTAATTCCAGTAACTTAGTCAGGGCCTCTACACTGAAGCCACATTGTATGGGAGTGGAGTATGGGTGATAGTAGCCACAGCTCAGAGAGAGCAATTTACTATTCTTTATTGTAGCTTAGCAGTTTCTTTCTCTTGGTTTTTCCTGGATACTGTACAGTGTACTCTTTGTCTTTAAAATTTCAGAATTGTTTCAGAGAGTTCCTGCTTATTTAATATTTGTTTTCATGGAAGGCATGAATCCTGGGACTCCCTATTCTGTCACCTTCCCTGGATGATGTTATCACCATTGAAAATGACACTGTGTGATTAGTATTGAACACTGATATTTATCTCTTGGCATTGTTAGAGAATCCTATTATAAAAGTGGTGTAGCCAAAATCAAACATGTCTCAGTGAGTCTAAAGATGAATTAATTCTTTAAAGATTTAACACATAAAATTTTAATATAAGAAAAGTCATTATTACCATTGATATTTTTTGAGTATTGATGATTTTTTTTATTTTACATGTTAATAAAAAAAAGCAGATCACAAAAAGCAGAATAAGATGGGGAATTTAAGATTTTTCAGTCCATGGCTCATGTGACTCATGGGTTCAGAAGCAGCTTTGAGACTGATCAATTTTGAGTGGGGGCTGGTCAGGACTGGAGCCTGACAGGGTATGGGGCCAGTTGGAGTAGGAGCAGACATTCTGATATTCACCTAAGTTTCATTCTCTCCAGAATCCCAGCTGTTTCTCTAGGATAATTGTCAGGAATGTCAAGATCAGCACTTCTTTCCTCAGACATAGGTACTGCCTACACTTAAACATTTTCTGACACTAAATAATGAGGACTTTCCTGCACTGTCTTGCTTTGTCTTTTGTGGACCCCAGAAAATTGTGTTCTTAAGCTAAATCATACCTGTGCCAGTAAATGTAATGTTGATGAGAACCTTTGATTAGATTCAGTCAAGGGAACTTTGAATAGATCACTTTCTTTTTTTAAATGGTTTTATTTCAAACTCAAAAATAAAATAACAGAAAAAGACAACTCAAGTTTTGGGAACATTACTCCTAAAAAGTTCTTTCTAGGCACTCTCTTATTTAATTCTAACTACTAAGTCTGTTATTACTCTAGTGTTAAGAAATATACAAAGATGAGCATAGATATGTTAAATGACACAGCTAGGGTCTCCTTATTAATGAAAAAAATAAAGAAAGAAGAGAAAAATTCTTAATCATATTCATATCTCACAAACCAAGCTTCATATTATTCATTTTTGACCTTCATCGTTAATATAGTACCAACTTTGCTTTTGTTACAAAAACATTACAATGTTGTTAACTATATTCCATAATTTACATTGTATATATTGTTCCTTTGTGTCACCACATTCTTACCACCATGTGGTACAATTACATTCCTGTATTTATATTATTAACCACAACCCTCATCTACTGCCAAAATTATTGTTATACATTACCAATATTATCCTCCAGTTGCCATTCAATTAACATTAATGTCCCTAGACTACTCATTTCAGCCACATTCATGCCAATAAATCAAGTGTTACATTCATTATAATGAGGTACCATCAAGTCTAAATATTACCACATATATACATTTGACTTTAAATATTCTACATACATAGATTACTTTAACTTAGAATGACTTAGGGATTTTGATTGGAATTACAACAATGATGCATGACCCAGGTTGGGTCCCTTCCTTCTTGTTGGTTCTTATATAAATGGAGAATACAAAGATAGACACAAGAGACATGGAGAAAAGAAGCTCTACCACCCACAGATGAACTCAAATAGAAATTAGAGAACAAAAGACCTGCCTTCTTGCCTTGTCATGTGGCAGGACTTCAGGTTCTGCTAGCAGCCAACCTTTGGTGAAAAAGCATCTCTGATTATTCCATGATTTATACATTTTTGAAACCTCAGAACTGTAAGCTTTTATTCTTACAAAATTCTCATTGTAAAAACTAATGTAGTTATGCTAATTTTGCATTGGCAGCCCTGTAGCAAACTGAAATACCTACCATGGTCGAGGAGGGGCAAGATGAAGGCAGGCATGTGATTCTTTCCATGTCTGTCTGGATGATACACTTTCTTGTGGTCTTGGTGTTGAGTGTCATAATTGCATTAGGATGCAGCTGACAATTTATGCCACAATCTGATGCCTCCCATACACAGATGAATGTATATTGGGGCTTTTCTTCTTAGATATGCCCAAGCACCTTAAATGGGATATCTAGGGTGGTGCACGTGTTCTATCATGGACATAAGGAAAGAACTATATTTGAACTCCACTGAATTCTATTCATTGACAGAAGTGATTCCCTTAAACTAAGTCCTATCAGAGCTGCTAAATCAAACATCCAGTAAAAGGTCAACATTCACTTCCACAGAAAGGCATGAGGGCAGATTGAAGGGTTGTCTTTTTGGATGACCCATTATAACAATCCTTGATACCTTCTTAAGCTCAGGATTCAGACTTTTTGCCCAAGGGGTCCCCGCTCACTCACAGCACTGTTCTAGCTGAAGAGTGTAAATTGCAATTCATTCACTCTTGTTGATACATTCATTCATGGCACAAGAAAAGACTCAGAGAGTCTGTGTTCAGATGTAATTACCAGAATAAAATATTTAATAACACCTCTCAGAATGTTCTTCCTAATGTAACATCATTGCTTGGCATAAATCAGTCAACAGAGATTATTTCAGATCCTACATACTGGACACCTTTCCAAAATACTTATCTTTTAGGTATTGTCAGAATTTCAATGCTGGTGACCTGTTTGCACCTCATCTTTCATGCAGGATTATCTTTCTTTCAGTTGGGATGATTCTGTCAGCTTAGGGAGAACTTGCCAATTTTCTATAGGATGAAGAATTCATAATTTAAAGAATGACAGTTTGACTCGTGACACAAACCTATGTGGTAGGAAAGCTTTAAAAACATGCTTTGGATGGTCCATTGATGGGCCCTTGATATTGATGACTGTACTTATGAACCTTTACTTTTGAAATTGAAACAGCATGGTGTTATCAGATGCCTAAGAGTTACTTCATGAGAACCTTCTTGTAGCTCAAATATGGCTTCTCTCTAAGTCAAATTCAGAGAATAATTGCATTACCTTTCACCCAGTGTGGGACATGACTCCCAGGGATGAGCCTCCCTGGAACCAAGGGATTTCTACCAAGGACAAATTAGCAATGCAACTGGAAAATTACCTTGACCAAAAGGGGGAAAACGTAAAGGCAAATGAGTTTATATGGCTAAGAGACTTCAAACTGAGTTGTGAGTTCATCCTAGAGGTTATGACTATGCATATCTCAGCAGGATCTCATTAACTGTCAGACTAAATGCTACTGAAATAACAGGGCTCCTGAGGGCTCTGGAGACACCCAGAAACTATAGGCAGGGCAGGCGACCCAGGAGTTTGGTGCCCTGCTAGTGGGCCTTACTTGACATTTATGATCCCATTGTGACAGAGTTGGACTCATCTGTGGTTTTCCTACATATGGCTCTTCTGCACCTTCTATTTGAACCTATAATTAGTATTAGAGGTGATAGGTGTACATCCAATAAACTTAAATTTGGGGGCTGTCCATATGCCAGCTAAGTTCTGAATCTCAACAATGTTGCAACACCTACTCTCCAGTTCATTGGACTCACCCAGGACAACTAATGAAGAGATGTTGATAGACAATGATCATCCCAAGGAACACAGAGAGTCTGCAACTGCAAGCGAGATAGTCCCATCCATCTGCCCTAAGGGATCTAAGCCCCCTCTCAATTAGAGCTAAAATGAGCATCACCATCCTAGAATCCCTAGTATTGGAGAATGAAATATGGACTACAGTGGACTTACTGGTATTCTACTATAAACTAATTGTAATTTTAGCATTGGAAGAACTTATATCATTGATGTGCAGGCATTGGCCATTGGAGGTTCTAAGGAGAGGGAGACGGAAAAATAGGTGTAATATGAAGGCATTTTTGAGACACAAGATTTCTCCTGAATGGCATTGCAGTGACAGATACAGACCATTATATATCTTGCCATAACTTACCAAATTGTGTGGGACAGAGTGTATTATACAATATAAACTATGATCAATGCTTAGTGGCAGTGCTCCAAAATGTGTTCATCAATTGCAATGAATGTACCACAGTAATGAATGATGTTGTTAATGTGGGAAAATCTGGAAGGGGTAGGGAGTGGGGCATATGGGAATCCCCTATGTTTTTTATGTAACATTTATGTAATCTAAGTATCTTTAAAAAATAACAATATATTAAATAAAGGAGAGAACTTTTGCATAAAAATTCAATGATGTATATTTTACTTTAATATGCTCACCTTCTTCCATTATATAAAAAAAGAGGCCTTTGCATATATTTCATTAACAAGTCCACACCTAAGGACTTTGACTGTGATTCACACTTCAAGGTGAACTGTCAATATTATCTGACTTGGGATAGAAGAAACAGACTTTATTACTCAACAATGAATATCACTGATTTATTCTACATTAATTAAATTTATCCTCATAAATAATTTTCAGATTGCCTGAAAGATCCAATGTGCCTGGAAATGTCTGCCTGTATTTGGTGCAGGTCCAATATTGAATCCCTTTTAAAGACTCCATGGAACCCTTTCTGTCTGCTTGTGAACTTGTGCATATTTCTGAAGAAATCTGGTTCTACATCCTTGAAGGAGGCTGAGGTTAAGACCAAGACTGGTTTAAATTCTCACTCCTGAACTTTTCTTTGTGATTATGATCTTGTATAAAGAATGTGAGTATGTAATGCTGAAATGCATCTGCAATTGTGCCCATTACTGAAATATTGGCACAGAATAAGTTGTGATGGGGATTGTTAGAAGTTCACTTCTATTCAGGAGCAGAAAAGAGAAAGTATTGAAAGTATGGCAGAAACTGGATATTAAAAGACCATGCATAGAAACATAAGGAGTTTCAACCCAATCCCAAAGACTATAGGGACCACAGCTATGAAATATGATGGGAAAGAGATATTTATAACACCCCTCTCTTGGTGGCTGGTGCTTCTGCCAAGCCCTTGATCTCCACCATGCCCTGTTGTGATGCATGCCTCCTAGGACTGGGCTACAGGACTACAATAACAAGCAACATTAGTTGTAGGAAACCCTTGAAACTTCCATTTTCTGTTGCCTTACAGCATTGCTGCCTTTCACTCTCAGGTTGTCTCTGTATTATCTCCCAAGAATCAGTGGTCTCTAATCTTGCATATGGAACTAGGGAGAGCATCATTCTTTCTTGATTCTGGTTTCTGAGGAAGCTCTCAGCATGTTTTCACATGCTTCTCCTAAGTATCTCAGCTTTTTTCCCACTTCAGGTTTTATCTTATCCTTTCATACTTGTATTCCTCATCTCCTGGATCTACCTCAGATCACCCTTAGGAGACCACCCTCCCTGAACACTAAGTTACAGGCTCCATGTGAGTATGGGACAGCAACATTGGCCCAGTGGTGTATGCAGGCATGTCCTGCTGCACATGAGGTAGAAATTGTTTACTGGGCAGCATATCACATGATGTAGAAGGGAGAAGATAAAACATCTGTCTCAATGCAAAGTGCGGAGAAGGTTACTGCATGAGGAGAGGGAACAGGCTGGACCCCACAGACAGGGAAAACCTCTTGCACTGCTCTCACATTAAGGACTTTCTGTAAACTTTGTTTCTAGCCTATGCACTCCAGCTCCATAAAGCAGTCAGGGTTCATCCTCTGATCAATGCAGGACAAAGCATCCTCTGAGCACAAACATGACCAGGTCATGTGACACATCTGGAGGATCATCACAGCGCTCTGGAGAAAGGTTTATGGGGTTGAATGTGTCCATGCAAAAGGTGACAATTTTACCCAAATTATGCAATAAAATCTCAATCAGATTTCTTCCACGCTTAATGGAAAAGCCCCAAGATGTATATATCCATTGCAGGTGATGTACCACACTAATGAAAGATGTTTATGTGGGATGTTATGGGATGTGTGGGAGATGGGGAACATGAGAATCCCTGTAATTTTTGTGTAACATTTATGTAATCTAAGCATCTTTTAAAAAAAATATATATATATATAAATAACATTTATGTAAGCAAATGTACATATATAAATATATATTTATATGTCATTTTACAAATATTGGTTTGTATTGTGAAAATTTTAATTTTTACCCACAATTTAAAAAAAGCAATGGGGGGGAATAAATAAATAAATCTTTTTTTTAAATTAAAATAAAAAACTCAATCAATTGACAGAGTCTGCTTTTATAGACATGTGATCTAGATATTTTTGAATTTAGATGAGTTTCAATAGGGAATCTATAAATGTACTTCACTTTTAAGAAATATAGAGCTCAATACATAGATATTTGCATTAAATAGTGCAATAACATGTGTACTTTGTGATAATACAGAGTAAAATAACAATGTGTGACACATTCAAATTCCAACTGTAGGGAACTTTACCAAGCTCAACTCCTTGGTAACAGACCTGAAGTTAAAGGAACAATGTTAAAGTTCTCCACACACATAAATTATTTTAGGAGGGAGCAAGGACTGAACCCAGGACCTTATACATGGGAAGCAGGTGCTCAGACACTGAGTTGCATCTGCTTCCCAATGAGAGTTTTTTGTTTGTTTGTTTGTTTGTTTGTTTGCTTTTTAGGAGTTACCAGGGATGGAGCTACATTCACTATCTCGTGAGAGTTTGTTTTTACATCTGTTTTGTTTTAAAGAGGTACAGGGGACAGAACCTGGAATCTCCTACATGGGAATCAGGTGTTCAAACATTTGACTTACATCCTCTCCCTATGAGTTTTGTTATAACAATTTCCAATAATGTCCCAACCATTTGTCAACACCTCAGTAGGCAGCTGTGACCTTCTGCAACCATGTGAAGGTCACATCTAGGGCAGGACCACTGTGAATAAGCAAAATAAACCACTGATGATGAGAGTTCTTGTTGGTCTGTCAGGTGGAGAATAGGGAAAGGGCTTAGAATGTTAAGGAATATGGGGAAAAATATGTTTGAGAGTTACAGATGAAGGAGGGGGCTAGTGCCTTAGAGAGACTATGGTCATGGTGCTGTGTCTGCCATAGTGTGGACCTGGAAGTGTTTTGATGAGGAACATCACTGTGCCTCCTGCTGGGGGGTAAAATTAGAGAATGTCACCTCTGTAGAATGGGGCAGCAGTTTTCTGTATGTCTTCCACAAAAATTTATTTCTGCCCATATCCCGTGCATTATGTGGCCTCTCCCCTTATCCACACCACAGAGTAGACAAGGTGGATTCAGCTTCTCAGAGACAGAAAACTCCTCTGTGAAGGGTGCAGGTCAGATGAGCTTTGTCAAGAAGCTAAGGTAATACATGCATGATATCAAGGAAGGTAGATCTTCAACTTGAATCCTGCAAAAAGCATGGTGAGGTGAAGCTTAAAATCTGTTTAGTGAAGATTAGACTACATTGGGCTACACAGGAGAGGAGAGACCTCCCTTCACAAGATAGGCTGAGTTTTTTCCAAATTACTTACGGAAATAAATGTCAGAGACATGGTCTTTTTTATTAGTCTGTGTGTATGTGTGTGTGTATAGAGAACATTTGGGTTAATTCAGAATTCATCAAACTCTCCCCAAATATACATTTCCTTGTGAAGATTATCTTTACAGTTGGTCATTTTGTGGAAATACACCATTCTAAATTAAAAACACTTAGATTCTATTAGAGAAGTTCAGTTAACTGAAACAAGGAACGCTAACTTGACAATGTGTTCAAGGCTCCTAAATGTTCCAGGAAAACCATACTCCTAAAAAATGGTGCCCCTAGAAGGCTTATTCCTTTTGCATGTACGGTGTTACAAATAATTGGGAGTAGAGTTGGAAAAAACTCAAAAAGAGAGCAATGTAATGCTAAGTGACCAATCATAAAGAAAAGAGAGAGGACTACTCAGGAGATGAGAGGTAGGGAATACTACCTTGATAGTGGCTTTGAGGATTTACTACCAGAAAGTGAAATGAGAGATGTAGGATCCAGGGAAGAGCACAAGGAGGGACCTCCATCTGTCCTCTCCTGTAGTGATGTGTATGTTTACATGTGTGTGTGTGTGTGTGTGTGTGTGTGAAAGTGAATATATTTGTATGTGAAAGTGGATATGTGTGTACATAAGTATGTGTGAACAAGTTGTATGATTTTATGTGACTTGTACAAGTTTGTGAGCATACATATCTGAGTAGAGTAAGTGTTTATGTGTAGTTTTTGTATGTTAATTTATGATATGTTCAAGCACGTATGAGTATTTGGGTATTTTGTGTGTGCTTATGTTTGTGTGTGCATGTGTTCATGATTTTCTGGGAGTGTACTTTTTTGAACATGTGTGGAAGAGTATCTATTAATTTATGTATGTGTGAATGTGCATCTGCGTGTGTTAGGTGAATATGTTGTGTGTGTTAGTGTAGGCCTGTATATACATGTGTGAGCATTCTGTGTTTGGATAAATGTGTGTGAGTGCATGAATGACTATGTAGATGTGAGTGTGTGGGTTTGTGTTGTATGTGAGTGAGTGTATGAGTGTGTGCATTGTAAGTGTGTGCACAAATGTACATATGCAAAAGTGAATGTGTGTGTGAGTATGTAAATTTGTGTGGATGTGTGTAAGTGTGTCCAAAAATGTTTCTTTGAATGTGAGTGTTTTTGTAAGGTGGTGACTGTGCATGTGTTAGTGTGATTGAGAATGTGTATTGTGGATATGATGTGTGTATGAGTATGTTTGTAAGTGAGTGTAAGTCATGGGTGTTTTTTATACAACTGGGAATATGTGTGAGGGCATATGAATGTGCATGTATGTGACAGAATGTGTTTATATGTTGAGTTTGAGAGTGTTTTCATGTATATTTTTCTATGTCCATGTGATTTTGGGTGTGTATATATATGAGTGTGCAAACATGTGTATGTGTGTGACTATGAATGAACATGTGCAAATCTGTGCGTATGATGTGTTAGTGTGCAAATTTGTTTGTAAATGTGTGTATGTGATTGTGTGAATGTATGTGAGTTTGGATATATGAGGGAATGTTCCTACAGGCTTATTAACACTAAGCATTCTGTTTGGTCATTTCCTGTTTCCATCTTTACTCCCATACTCGTCCATGACCAGCTGGAAGGCAGTGAAATATTTTAATAGTATCTGGAGTGACACACAGTCTTTGGCCAATGAAAACAATGCTTTTAAGTGTCTACAAATTAAATACATGCAAAATCTGATTTTCTATCCTGTTTTTATTAACCTGTAGGATTTGTGGGGAAAATCTACAGTCCTTACCTCTACTTATCATTTTCCTGTTGATTTCTATTTGGAGACCACTGTTGTTCCACAAGGTCTCAGAGAGGAAGTTTTTTGTTGCAAGTTAAAGAAACCTCCATGTCAAACTATGCAAACCATGAGTAAATATGCTGTATCCCATATTCAAGGATTCAGGGGAAGCTGGATTCCAGGGACATCTGAAGCACTGGTCCAAAGATGTCCTGGAGTCACAGGTCATTTTCATCTTCCATTGCTTCCATATTCAGGATATTATCTTTGTGAGCATGAATGCTGACCTAATGCTAATGGGAAAATGGAAAGAGATGGGAAAGGGGAGCATGGAAGCAGAACATGAGGAATGAGAGAGTGGGAGAATGCACAAGTAGAAGTAAGTGTAGATGATAGATGGTAATGAAAAGAAAAATGTAAGGATGGATGGATGGAGAAGACAGAAGATGGCAGAGGGATGGATGGAAGATAGGGAATGAAGATGGCAGACAGGAGAATGGAAAAATGGATACAAATGGTGGTGTAAAAATGGAAATGAGAGTAGACAGGAGGATAGAGGCATAGAAAGTAAGATAGAGAAAGATGAATGGATGGTGTATGGAACTTTGAATGGAAGTGAGATAGAAGGGGAATAGAGAAGAGAATGCAGAGTGCAAGGATAGTTTGGATATTGGTGGGGGAATGGAAGGACAAGGGAAAGATGGGAAGTAAGATTATAATTGTTCTATAAAAGGAACTAGGATGAAGGTTGTGTGGGAGTCAGTATGGATGGTTGGGGAGGGTGGGATACAGGGTAATGAGAAAATATAATAATGGAGGTGTGGGGGGATACAAGAGGGTTGGAATGAAGAAGTGGGCTTAGGATAGAAGCAATGAGGGAGCACTAGATGCATGATAGATAGGGCGGGGTGGAAGGTTGGATGGATGGATGAATGGATGGATGGATGGATGGATGAATGGATGGATGGATGGATGGATGGATGAATGGATGGATGGATGAATGGATGGATGGATGGATGGATGGATGGATGGATGGATTAAGGGATGTACATGATGAAAATGAGGATGTAAATGAAGACAGGCAAAATAAGGTGGTTAGAATGGATAGAAACTTCACAGTGTTGCTATTAAATTGAGTATAAAACTGCTTTGTGGAGTGCAGGCCATTTCCTATTGAAGATAGAATGGATATAACATTGCTAGTACTTGCCTTGATCAAACATTTGCATAGTTTAGCAGGGAAACTATTTTCAAAACTATGTAAATACTGTCAGCACAGAAGCCTATGTATAATATGGGCACAATTTGTGGGGTAAAACCAAGGAAGTGCTACCTCTTGTGGCTTTCCAAAGAACTGCAAGACACAGTTGCCTTTCTCTGAGGTATAACCAGTATTGTATTTGTCTCTCTATAAAATAAGCTTTCAAAGAAAAGAAAATATCTTTATGTAGTATGTCATACACATTTCTAACTTATTGTTGTCCAAAGGTTCTGAGGACTCTGTTCCAAATCACAGAAACACATTCAAACACAAGGAAAGGAAGTGGATGTGGCTCAAAGAGTTGGGTCTCTTTCTCCCAAATGTAAGGTCCCATGTTCAGTTACTGATGCCTCCTTAAAAAAAGATGAGTGCACAATCAACAGACACAGAGAGCAGACAGCGAGCACAAAAGACAAGGGAGGAAGAAATAAATAAAAAAATCTGAAAAATAAATTCAAGGAACACATATACCCCTATGTTCACCTTCTATCCTTATAGGGGTCAAGGGCTGCAGAAAACTGATAGGAACCCAGAGATCTCAGCCCCAACATTAGTCATTATTCTTCAAGGGCTTAAGGTTGGGATAATTCAAGGATGTTCCTCTTTCACTTGTTCTCTAATAGTTCCAAACAAAGCCTGAAATTCCAGTTCAGGGCACCACCTGAAATGGTTTAGTCTGCTCACCTGATAATATCAGATTATTAGACCAACATCCCATGGATGGAAAGGTTGCCAAAAGTCTGGTGATCATTTCCCTGAAATGCTTGGGTCTTACTTCATGTACCATTTATTGAAAGTACCATTGCATTCCCCTGTCCAGAAAGATTAGTTATATCCCACTTACCTCTCTGTGGCCAGAAGGAAATCAAAACTTCTCTCAGTCCATCAACCACTCAATGAATGCGCTGTCACCATCCTGGGACAAAGGTGCTGACAAGACCTTGCATTTCAGCCTTGCTATAGTGTGTCTCCTTGGAGAATCTTCTCCTTGTGCCAAGCTGTTGAGTCAAGTCTATTGGTGAACACCAGGAAATAAGGCCCACCACATAGAGATCAGCAAATATATGCTGGTCACCAAGCACTTCTGCCCACCCCATGGTCTTGAAGTATTGCATTCACCAAGGAAGAAACAATACATCAAAACACTGATTTGAACAACATTTTACTAATGTAGAGCAGACATAGCAAGGTCAGATTCAGTAGGAGACATTGATCTACCATAAGCACTGACTATTTCTCCTAATATTTGGACACAGGATGATGGTTTACACACACTCCTCTTTTGTCTCTGTGTGGGAGATACTGTTCCTATCCTGCTAAGAACATAATAGACTACTGCAGTTGGCCAGGAGCCAGGGAACACACAGGGTTAAGAGATACATAGAAATCCACAGTATAGCTAGAATGAGAAAAGATTACAACAATATGAGGGAACAATCTATGTAAAGCAATATTTTCTGTGCCTAACCTCCAGATAAAAGAACATTCTGGACTGAGAATGTTTAGGAAAACATTCTGATTAGGAAATCCTGCTGTTTCAGTTTTCTGGCTTCTAAAATAAATTCCATGTAATGGGTTGGCTTAAGCAATGGAAATCTATTGGCAAATGGTTTTGGGGATAGACAAAGTACAAAATCAAGGCATGAGCAAGGTGAGGTTTTCTCCCAGAAGACTGCTGTCAGCAGTCCTTTGTCCTTGGCTCTTCTCTCACATGGCAATATACATGGATGTCTCTCCTGGCTTATTGAGTTTTGTTGACATCCATCTTCTTCCCATTTCTATCTGTCTGGGTCTCTCTCTGTAATATCTACAGTAATTGAATTAAGAGCCCTCCTAATTCAGATGGGATCACACCCTAACTGATGTAACCTCATCAAAAGTTCCTATTTACAAGTGTTCAGACTCATAGGAATGGGTTGGTTTTAAGGATATATTTGCTGGTGCACATGACTCCAAGCCAACATAATCTGTCCTATAGGCCTCCAAAAGATATGTTTTTTTCTACATGCAAAACACATTCATTCCATCCCCAAACCCCCAAAGGATTAAGTCATTTCAATAATAATGCTAAGTACAAAGACTTATCAAAATCAGTGATGGATGTGATTTGTATTGGGCTTAATCTCTCTCTTTCTTTTGACCTATTTTATCTTGAAAACAAGTTATCTCCTTCCCATATATAATGGAAGAAAAGAAATAGTTTAAAAACTCCCATTTCACAAGAAAGAAATTGGAAAGAAAATGGGTAAAGAATTCCAAAACTCAACACAGTGAACTCCATTAGATTTCAAGGTCTGAGAGTCATCTAAGGATTGATGTTTTATCCTCCACTCCTGATGGCACAGCATCCCCACACCTTCCAAGACCATGAACAGCAGCATTGCACTCCTTAAATCCTGGTATGATGGTCCCATTCTTTATAAGCATTGAGATGGTGGCCAGTATATCCACAAATGTGATTATAAATGTCTTATTATTTCCAATAATTGAGATGGTGGTCAGGCTCTACAAAAATACTGGGGCACAGGCAAAACCCTCTCTGACCTTTGAGGTGGCAGCAGTCTCCTGAACAATGGAATTCAAGGACTGCCCCCCTCCAAGATCTGGGGCAGATATCCTGCCCTTTACATAAACATGGATTGGTCTGCTCTCTTGGCCTGGGAAGAGCTCAGTGGTCCAGAGCTCAGCTTCCATTGTTCTGTCCTTAAAGTCATTCTACCTTCAATTCATCCCATCTCTGTCTCTTTCAGCTCATGCTGGCCATGGATCTGCTCATAAAAAATTTACAAAACCCTGTGGGGTTTGTGTGCAATTCACAGGGTTCCAAATCATTAGAAAATATAACCTTCCAAAGGACCTTCTTGCATAACTGTATTTTGATTCTTGACTTCCAGGTATTCCTTGGATGGATTCTTGATAAAATAAAGTGTCACACGGGGACTCATTTCCTCAAAACTCAGGGACAGGCCTGATATAGCCACTCCTGGCCCTAGTCTCAGAGCACACTATCTAGATTGGTTGAGAATTTTTCAATCAATTTCCAGTTTCTTGGTGGTTATGCATACAGTTCTAAGCTTCTTTTCCTGACACATTTAATAATAATCTACAATTAAAAGCCAGACTGCACCTCCTTCACTTAACTTGGGAGTCACCTAAGTTAAATTTTCTTTTTCATTGTTTAAAAGTTCCGCTTTCAATCTTACATCAAAATCAAATTTGTCAATTTCTTTGCCACTTTCCAGCAAGGATTGTCTTTCTACTAATTTCAAATAACTCATTCATTATTTCCTTCTAAGTTCTCCTTGAAAGTACTTTTACCGTTCTTATTTCTACAGTTTCTTCAAAGCAACATATGTTTTTTGTATTAAGCATCTCATAAATCTTCCAGCATCTACTCATTACACAATTCCCAAGCTATTTCCACATTTTAGATATTTGTAATAGCAGCACATCATTTTCCTTTGCCAAAAGCTTTAAGCAAATAGTTTCTTATCTCAAAAAACAAATACATTTTAATGGTTTGGCTTAAGCAATGAGAATTTACTGGCTTATGGTTTTGAGGCAAGTGAAGTCCAAAATCAAGGTATCACCAAGGAAATTATTTCTCTCAGAAGATTTTCATTCTGGAATTGGCTGTCAGAAATCCCTGGACCTTTCCTTTTATGTGACATTTCAACATACATGGTGACCTCTCCTGGCTTCCCTGGGTTCTGTTGACTTCAAACTTCTTCCTGGGATTTTCTTTCTGTGGTCTTCTCTATAAGGCCTCAAGTAATTTGATTAAGACTGATACTGATTCAGTTTGGCAACAACTTAACTGAAGTGACCTCATTAAAAGTCTTATTTATAATCATTTACAACAAGAGGAATGGATTACATTTAAGAATATGTTTTTCCTGGGGCCATAGCTCCAATTAAGCACAACTGGAGGGGGTGCTCAGATCACAGAATGGCTGCCTTCACAACATCTAGAAACATTTATAGAAGGATCCAAGGCATCCTAGTGAGTCATGAGATGCTGAAGTCCCCACAACTTATGCCCTTCTAAACAAAGTTATCACATCTCTGAATTCATTAGAGAAGGATGCA
>JAQZBX010066046.1:0-10277 GCA_029593785.1 Cabassous unicinctus
GATCTACCATATAGGAGGTCCAGGGTTCAATTCCCAGGGCCTCCTGGTGAAAGGCAAGCTGGCCCACATGGCGAGCTGGCCCAAGTGGAAAGCTGGCCCACACGGAGTGCTGGCCTACACAGAGTGCTGGTCCATGCAGAGAGCTGGCACAGCAAGATGATGCAACAAAAAGAGACACAGAGGAGAGACAATAAGAGACACAGCAGACCAGGGAGCTGAGGGGGCGCAAGAGATTGAGCACCTCTCTCCTACGCCGGAAGATCCCAGGATCAGTTCCCAGTGCCACCTAAAGAGAAGATAAGCAGACACAGAAGAACACACAGAAAATGGACACAGAGAGTAGACAGTGAGCGCATACACACACAAAAACCAATGGGAGGGAGATAAATAAATAAATAAATCTTTAAAAAAATAGAGAAAATTAATAGAACTAGAAGATCAACAAAAGCAATAACCCTTAGCTAAATTAACAAAGAAGAAAACAGAGAAGATCCAAATAAATAAAAACAGAAATGAGAAGGGTGATATCACTACTGACCCAGCAGAAATAAAAGAGATCATAAGAGGATACTATGAACAATTGTACGCCAACAAACGAGACAACGTTGATGAAATGGACAAATTTCTGGAAACACATAAAGAAACTACACTGACCCTAGAAGAAATAGAAGACCTCAACAAACCAAATAAAAGTAAATAAATTGAAAGAGTCATCAAAAAGCTCCCCAAAATTAAAAGTCCAGGACCAGATGGCTTCATAGTTGAATTCTACCAATCATTTAAAGAAGATCTAATACCAATCTTGCTCAAACTCTTCCAAAAATTGAACAGGAAAGAATGCTACCAAACTCATTCTATGACGCTAACATCATCCTAATGCCAAAGCCAAAAAAAGAGATTATGAAAAAAGAAAACTATAGACAAATTTATTTAATAAATATAAGATGCAAAAATCCTCAACAAAATACTTGCTAACTGAATCCAAAAACACATTGAAAAATTATATATCATGGGAGCGGATATATCTCAGTTGTTGAGTGCCTGCTTCCCATGTATGAGGTCCTGGGTTCAATCCCTGGTATCTCCTTTAAAAAAAAATTATATATCACATTCAAGTGGGCTTTATACCAGGTATGCAAGGGTGGTTCAACAAAAGAAAATCAATCTGTGTAATATACCACATTAATAAACTGAAGAAGAAAAAAATCACATGATCATTTCAATAGATGCAGAAAAGGCATTTGACAAAATACAACACCCTTTCCTGATAAAAACACTACAAAAGACAGGAATAGAAGGAAACTTTATTAATATGATAAAGTGCATATGAGAAAAATCTACAGCTAACATTATATTCAATGGAGAAAGACTGAAATCTTTCCCACTGAGATTGGGACAAGACAAGGATGCCCACTCTCCCCACTGTTATTTAATATGGTGCTAGAAGTTCTAGCTAGAGCAATTAAGCAAGAAAAAGAAATAAAAGGCACCCAAATAGGAAAGAAAGAAGTAAAATTTTCACTGTTCACTGATGATATAATCCTATACTTAGAAAATCCTAAAAATTCCACAACAAAACTATTAGAACTTATAGATGATTTCAGCAAAGTGGCAGGATACAAGATTAACACTCAAAAATCGGTAGTGTTTCTATACAATACTAATGAGCAATCTGAGGAGGAGGTCAGGAAAAAATTTCCACTTATAATAGTGATTAAAAGAATCAAATAATTAGGAATAAATTTTACCAAGGACATAAAGAACCTGTATTCAGAAAACTACAAAACATTGCTAAAAGAAACCAAAGATGATCTAAATAAATGGAAGCATATTCCATGTTCATGGTTTGGAAGACTAAATATCATTAAGATGTCAATTCTACCCAAACTGATCTACAGATTTAATGCAATCCTGATTTTAAAAATCCAATATCCAAAAAATAAAAATAAAAAAAATAAAAATCCAATATCCTTCTCTGTAGTATTGGAAAAGCCAATTACTAAATTTATCTGGAAGGGTAAGGGTCCCCGAATAGCCAAAAATATCTTTAATAAGAAGAACGAAGTTGGAAGACTCTAACTTCCAGACTTTAAAGCATATTATCTAGCTACAGTGGTAAAAAAAACAGCATGGTACTGGCATAAAGATAGATTGACCAATGAAATTGAATTGAGAGTTTGGAAATAAACCCTCACATCTACGGTCAAGTGATATTTTGACAAGGCTGTCAAACTCACTCAGCTGGGTCAAAACAGCCTATTCAACAAATGATGCTTGGAAAACTGGGTATCCATATCTAAAAGAAAGAAAGAGGACCTTTATCTCACACCTTATACAAAAATTAATTCAAAATGGATCAAGGACCTAAATATAAAAACCAGGATCATAAATAACTTCTAGAAGAAAATGTAGGGAAACGTCTTCATCTTGTATTTGGTGGTGGTTTTTTGGACCTTACACCTGAAGTATGAGCAACAAAAGAAAATATAGATAAATGGGATTGCCTCAATATTAAACACTTTTGCATTTCAAATGATTTTGTAAAAAAGTGAAAAGACAGCCAACTCAATGGGGAAAAATCTTCAGAAACCATATATCTGATACAGATTGACCTCCATGTTATGTAAAGAGATCACACAACTTAACAACAAAATGACAAGCAATCCAATTAAAAACTAGGCAAAAGAATTGAATAGACATTTTTCCAAAGTGGAAATACAATTGGCCAAAAAACAAATGAAGAGATGTTCAACATCACTAGCTATTAGGGAAATGCAGATCAAAACTACAAGGAGATATCCTCTCACACTATACAGAGTGGCTATTACTAAAAAAACCCAGAAAACTAAAAGTGCTGGAAAGGATGTAGGAAATGGGAACACTCCTTCACTGTTGATGAGAGTATAAAATGGTGCAGCCTCTGTGGAAGATGGTTTGGCAGTTCCTCAGAAAACTAAATATAGAACTGACATATAATCCAGCAATCCTGCTATTAGGAATGTATTCAGAAAAACTGAAAGCAAGGATGTGAACAGATATTTGCACACCGATGTTCATAGTGGCATTATTCACAATTGCCAAAAGATGGAAACAACCAAAGTGTCCATCAACCAATGAATGGATAAACAAGATGTGGTATAATCATACAATGGAATATTATTCAACTATAAGAACAAATCAAATGGGGAAGCATATGACAACATGAATGAACCTTGAGGATATTATGTTGAGTGAAATAAGCCAGACACAAAAGGACGATTATTGTATGGTCACACTGATATGAACTAAATACAATGAGTAGACTTATGGAGTTGGACTATGAAGTGTATGTTGGTGGGAGATGAATTTGGGATAAGAAGGGGAAGATGATGCTGGGTATATGTAAAATGTTTAATAAGGTCAGAAGTAAATATGTAGTAATGGTTGGATTTAAAGGTAACACATTGTGAATGTAACAAACACTGTTGATTTACGGATATAATTGTGGCTGAAACGAGTAATCCAGGGAGATTAATGTTAGTTGGAGGACAACTGGAGGATAATATAGGGAATGTATAACAATGATTTTGGCATTAGATGAAGATTCTGGTTAATGGTATAAATACAAGAACGTTCTACTACAAGGTGTTGGGAGTGTGGTGATACATGGAAAAATACAACTAATGTAATTTGTAGACTATAATTAGCAACAACATTGTAATGTTTTTGTAGCAAAAGCAAAGTTGGTACTATATTAATGCTAAAGGTAAAAAAATAGAATATGGAGTTTGGTTTTGTGAGACACGAATATGGTTAAGCATTTTTCTTTTCATTTTTTTTCATTTATAAGGAGACCTTGACTATGTCATTTAGCTAATCTGTGGTTATCTATGTATTTTTCTGAATGCTAGAGGAACAACTGAGTTATTAGTTGGAATTAGATGAGATAAAAGTGCCTGGACAGAACTTTTTAGGAGTAATGCTTCCATACTTGTTGAGTTGCCTTTTCTGTTATTTTATTGTTTTGAATTTGAAATAAAGTTATTTTAAAAAAAAAAGAATAGGAGATGAGGCATTAAAAACCGAATGTATAGACAATCCTTTCAAAAAAGGGTATGGTTAGCTGGGATGGAAAGTGGGGTCAAGAGAATTTAAGATGGGAGAAACAACAGCATACTTATTTGCTACTGAGAATGATTCAGTGGAGAGGAGAAATTTGGTACTATGAGAGACAGGAGAGAATTATTGGGAGCTATATCCTTGGGTAAGCAAGAAGAAATGGGATCAAGTGGTACACTTGGAGGTTGGCCTCATATAGGAGCATGCACAGTTCAATACTGTTATTGGAGAGAAAGCAGAATCTGCAGGTCTAGGTAGATGGGTAGAGGTGCTGGTGGGCATCTGTGGAAGTCCAATTCTGAAGGCTTCTATGTATTTCCTTGAAATAGTGTAAGCAAGATTTTCACCTGATAGTAAGAATAAGGAGTAAGTGCTGGAGATTTGAAGAGAAAAAGTATGAAACAGTTGTCTAGGAGATTGGGAGAATGAGTGGGTTAGGTAGATATAACACAATTGCCAGGTAGCATTAAGCACCCATTTGAATAATAACAAGAATAGCAGGCAAACATAGTGAGGGCTTATTATGTTCTAGGCACTGTTCATAAAGGCTTAAATATATGAACCCATGAGCTGGCACAATTATTACTCTTATTTTAAGAAAAGAAAACTGAGATGTTGTCACTTGTCTGTAGTCACATAGCAAAGCAAATAGTGGTGAAGCCAAGTTGTTGACTTCAGAGACTAGGCTCCTAAACACTCTGCTGCACAATCTAATGTTTGTTGACTGTATGAATAAGGAATAAATTAAAGAAAGCAAAGAAGAGAAAAGTCAATGCTAACTCCACAGTCTCTGGCTTTCTATTAAGTCATTTTTTGCTGCTCATGTTCCTAAATGGTATGTGCCAGATCTCTTATAACTGGGTCCATGTGTGAAGGAGGAGCTGTAGAGATAGAGATTTGGTTTAAATTTAATTCAGATTAGGTTTGAATCCCACATCTTTTCTCACTAGCTATATTATCCTGGCCAAGTTATTTAATCTCTCTGAGCCCCAGTTTCCTCATCTTTAAAAGGGGAATAATATATACTTCACAGTGTTTATGGAGAAGATTAATAAAATCATATATGTAAAGTACCTGGTAAAAGTTTTCTCAGTAAATATTAATTTTCTTCCCCCTTTCTATTCAGGTGAATTGTCCAGGACTTCAGCAACCTCCTCAAAACTGATCCTACTTTGCTCTTGCTTGTTTCACTCCCAGAATTGGAGTTTCTGCTCTCAACCTAGCTGAGGCCCTGCATTGCACCTGTTGAGACCCTTTGCTATATCCCTTTCCTATTAGCCTGGTTGGTCTGAGATGTGAGCAACTTCTAAGGAGGGCCAGCTGGCCACGCCAAAGGAGCCTGCCCACATCAGCAACCTAGTCAATTCTGGGTTCTCAAGCCCAAAGGGTGTGTCTGCAGCCTGCTCTTGCTCTTCTGATCATCCCTCTTCTGCCTTAACAAATTGTCCAACAGGGGCTGTGAAAGAATACACCTAATTTTAATAATATGTTATACAAACCTCCAAACTTACAAAATGGTTACTTCAAGGAATAATCCACGTTACAAATGTGCCCTGAAGGAGTTCTCCTGGAGTACTTTTTTTTTTGAATACATGTTTACAAGGCAAAACATAAAAGTTTTTATATCTTAACCATTAGTCTCTAGGCAAGTAGTGATCTTTTTTTAATTTTTAATTTTTACAATTGTGTCCCCAAAAGGAGCAAATGCACGGGCCTCTATATGTTATATTTATAGCCATTAATGAAAATTTGAGTCTCTACTTTTTCATAATCTGGCTACACCGGAGGCCAGTTTGATTTTATGTTGCTAATAGTGGTACAAGAATTAAGCCTAAATTTTAGAAAACTGAAAAATCAGTCCCTTGCAACTAACTCGAACACGAAAAAAATCTTGCTTTTCCTACCACAAAGGACGAAACGCACTCTTTCCTCTGTTTTCTCTTATCTACAAAGAGGTTAGGGAACACTTGACCAACCTGAGCGCAGAAACGCCGGGCTCTAGTTAGTGGGGTCTGCGGCTGCGCGGAAACCCGCGGCCAGAGGGATTGGATTGCGGATAGAGCGTCGCGTGAAGCTCCCTCTGGGCCTCTCTGCTCCGCCAGCCGTGCCTCTCCTGGCTTGAGGAAGGTTCTGGAAGTTTGGGGTCGCCCTGCTGGTCTGGAGGACGTGGTGATCAGGTTTGTTTGCAGCCTTGGGAAATAAGGATTGGCTCTTCACATTCAACTTTTCGTTCTTCTGCCAATGTGTTTTTTCTTCAGACTTGCCAATGTCAAATCTTTACCTGGCCGGGTGAGGGAGATTCTTCTCTTCTTTTCTGCCTGTGAGGGTCCCATGTTTGAAGGAGTGTCCTCAGATTTTTAATGTAGGATTATAGAACTGCTTCCTTTTCAGAAGCCCTGTTATCCAGACTGTGAATTTATATTTTATTTACTTTAGGCTTTGTTCTTAACCCACTCCCAATCCCCCACCCTTTATCCCCCCCTCAGAGAGCGAGAAAGAGAGAAAGGAATCTTAAAAAGTAAAGAATTCGAATGAGCCCTGAAGATCATTCTAAGCAGATCTTTCACTGCACAAGTGAGAGGACTGAGGGGAAAGTGACTTGCTGGAGATAATTGTGCAATGTTAAACTTATTTAAATTTGAAAATGCCCTAAGGATTGGGGGAAAACAAACAAGATGGTTACAGCAAAAGCCCAGAATACCAGGGCCTTGGAACTGGCAATTACTTAAGAGGCGTTTGGATCCAAGTATTTCTTTTCAGACGAAGAATTAGCCCACTAGAGGTGAAGTAATCTGTCCAAAGTTACACTGTTGGGGATCTACTGACCCCAATCCCTATTCTCTCTTAGTGCACACAATTACTTAACCTCTCTTAGCTTTTGTTACTTCATCTTTAAAATGTTTCTAAAACTTACAAAGAAGATTGTGAAAATTAAAATGAAAAATTACACACATACATCAGTAAGTGCTCAAAAATACCTATATAGCCTTTGAATACATGCAATTATGTGCGTGTATTTATCAGATGGATTGTCTTATTACACAGTCAGTTAAATTATATGGGGGAAAAAAAAGTTGCAGTCCTTCCCCCAGCCTGCTAACAATTTACTAATTTAAAAACAAACATTTTTTGAGTGACTACTGTGTGCCAGGTGCTGGAGTGTATTAGGTAAAACAGGTGTCCTTGGTCTCATGGAAGTAGTTAACTTGTCATTCGTTCATTCATGCAATAAATGAGGAAATTACAGAGTAGCTCTTTCAACTCAGCAGGAAGAACTTTCTAGTTATTAGAGTTGGCCAAAGGTAGAATAAAACTGCCTTGGGAGATATTAACTCACCATCACTGAAAATGACTTTTTTTGGACTAGTTGGTTTCTAATTTTTGCTTTGAACTTATTTTGTATAAAGTGACATGGAGAATATAAATTTAAATGACATTAAGAAGCTTTATGATTTAATAAAGGAAATGAAGTATGTTTATATTGGGCAAAATATGTTAAGCACTCAATATTCTGAGGAAGGTGAAGTCTCATTTAGTTTGAGGGTATCGAGTATTTCTTGGAGGAGGCAGGATTTTAATGGGCTTTGAAACAGATAGATTTTAAAAATACATATATACACTTTATTTTTAGGACAGTTTGAGAGTTACAGAAAAATTGAGAAGATAGTTGTGATGGTTAATTTTATGTGTCAGTTGGGCTAGCCTATAGTACCCAGTTAAACACGAATCTAGGTTTTAGTGGAGATAATTTTATAGACCTGGTTCACATTTACAATCAGTTGACTTTTAAGTAAAGAGTACCCTCAATAATGTGGGTGGGCCTCATCCAATCAGTTGAAGACCTTAAGAGCAAAAACTGAGTGTCTTAGTTTTCCAGCTTCTAAAACAAATACCATGTAATGGATTGGCTTAAACAGTGGGAATTTATTGACTCATGGTTTTGAGGCTAGGAGAATCCAAAATCTTGGCATCAACAAGGCGATGCCTTTTCCCTGAAGACTGGCAGGCTGGGGCTTGCTACCTGTGATCTTTGGTCCTTGGCTTTTCTGTCACATAGCACATGGCGACGTCTTGTCCTTTGTCTTCTTGGTTCCCTTGACTTCCAGCTTCTCCTCTACCTGGCTTTCTCACTCTTAACATCTGGTTTTCATTCTGCATGCATATAAAGGAAACCATTACTCTGGATTAAAGCCCGACCTAAATCAGTTAAGAACAACTTAACTAAAAATATCATCTTTCAAAGGTCTTATTTACAATGGGTTTACACTCAGAGGAATGCACTATAATTAATAACCTGTTTTTCTGGGGTACAAATTTCAATCTGTCACACTGACATTTCCTGGAAAAGAAGTAATTCTGCCTCAAAATTGCAGATACATTCCTGCCTATATTTCACCCGTCCTGTCTGCCCTTCAAATTTTAGATTTGTCAGCTGCCACACACACATAAGCCAGTTCCTTAAAATAAATCTCTCAATATATATTTCTCATTAGTTCTGTTTCTCTGAGAACTCTGCTTCAGTAGTACAGAGAATTCCCACTTACACCACACCCAGTTTTCCCTATTATTAACATCTTATATTTGTGTGGTATATTTGTTACCATTAATAAACTAATAGTTATACATTTATTAACTAAAGTACATAGTTTATTCATATTTCCTTAGTTTTTTTATTAGAGAAGTTGTAGTTTACAGAAAACTCATGCATAAAATGCAGAGCTGCCATATAGCACTATTATTAACATCTTGCATTAATGTGGTACATTTGTTACAATTTATAAAATAACATTTTTATAATTGTACTATTAACTATAGTCCATGGTTTACCTTAGGGTTCAATATTTCTGTTGTATGGTCCTCTGTTTTGTTTTTAAATTTTATTCTAGTAACACATATACAACCTAAAATGTCCATTTTAAACCACATTCATATAATTCAGTGCTGCTAATTATGTTCACAGTGTTGGGCTACCACCACCACCATCCATCACCAAAACTTTTCCATCACCCCAAATAGAAACTGTACAATTTAATCATTAACTCCCCATTTCTTACTCCTATTCTGACCCCTGGTAATTTATAATCTAGTTTCTGTCTATGGATTTGCTTATTCTAATTACTTCATATCAGGAAGATCATACAATATTTGTGCTTTTGTGTGTGGCTTATTTCAACACCCATGTTTGTTGCATGTATCAAAACTTCATTCTTTTTATGGCTGAATAGTATTCCATTGTATGTATATACCACATTTTGTTTATCCATTCATTGGTTGATGGACTTGGGTTGCTTCCATCTTTTGGTAATTGCGAATAATGTTGCTTGCCCCCATCTTTTGGCAATTGTGAGTAATGCACCTGTGAACATCAGTGTGCCGATATCTGTTCAAATCTCTGCTTTTAATTCTATTGGTACTAACTTAGAAGTAGGTGTGCTGGTTAAATTCATGTGTCAACTTGGCCAGGTTTTGTTATCCAGTTTGGTCAAGCAAGCACTGGCCTGATTGTTACTGTAAGGACATTTTGTGGACTTAAATCATCAGTAAGTTAATTGCATCTATGGCTGATTACATCTACAATCAACTGAGGAGATTGCCTTCAATAATAAGAGAAGTCTTGTCCAATCAGTTGAAGGCTTTAAAAGAAGAAGTAATGATTTCAGCAATCAGAAGAGAGAATCTCCATCTTTTTACTTCAGCTAGCCAGCTTCTCTTGGGGAATTCATTGAGAACCTTTGGCAGGGTTCCTAGCTTGCAAGCTATTCTATGGAATTTCAAATATGCATCCCCACAGTCACGTGAGACAATTCTTTTAAAATCTCATAATATTTACAGATATTTCTGTTGGTTCTGTTTCCCTAGAGAACCCTGACTAATAAAATGGGATTGCTGGGTTATATGGTTATGCTTTACTTAACTTTCTGAGGAACCACCACAGTCTTCCACAATGATTTCACCACTTTACATTCCCATCAGCAATGAATGAGTATTTCTATTTCTCCACATCCTCTCCAACACTTGTAATTTTCCATTTATAAAATAGTAGCTGTTCTAGTGGGTGTGAAATGGTATCTCATTATAGTTTTGTTTTTTTTTTTAATTTATTTTACCTACATCCTTGGTTAGATTTATTCCTAGATATTTGATTTTTTAAGTTGCTCTTGAAAATAGACTTTTTTTCT
>JAQZBX010066047.1:0-16183 GCA_029593785.1 Cabassous unicinctus
AAGGTGGGCACGTGTCATCAGGACTGTGTGGGGTGCGGTGGGCTCTCCTTTACGAAGGTGGGCACGTGTCATCAGGAGCTGGGTGAGGTGTGGTGGGCTCTCCTTGGGCTGCTGTAGGAAAGTCCTGATGACTGGGAGGGTTTTTGGACAACACACATTTATGCTCTCACTGTCCTGGGGGCCGGCAGGGCCGCGCGGCCCTCGAGCCCGGGGGAGGCTCTGTCCTGGCCTCCTCCTGGTTCCTGTGGTGGCGGCCATCCTTGGCCCATGGCTGCCTCACTCCCACCTCTGCCCGCGTCGTCCCGTGGCCGCCCTCCTCGGCCCACCCTCGTTCACGTGACCTCACCTTAACTCATGACCTCTGCAGAGACCCTATTTCCACACAAGGTCACGTTCTCCGGCTCTGGGTTGACATGAGCTCTTGGGGGACCCGATTCACCCCAGAAGGTGGAGCACAACACCTGGTCCCTTCCACAAGCCAACGTCCCAAACACAATGTGGGAAGTCCTTCATCGGGCCTGGTGGGAACAAGCCGGCTGTAGAGGACATCTGGGGACAGCTAGGTGAATCTGCATAAGGGCTGGGAATTAGGGAATTATCGTTAATTTCGATAGCTGTGCTCACGGTATTGTAGTTAAATAGGAAAATGTCCTGTTTTGAAGCTTTGCATGCTGAACTAGTTAGGGGAAATGTCTTGGAGATTTTAATTTATTTTAAAATACTTTAGCAAAAAAAGATGATGCAAAGATGGCAAAATGTGAGCAACTGTTGTCTGTTTTATGGATACATTAGGCATTTATGATGCTTCTCTCTGTACTTTTCTGTGTTTGAAATTTTTCATAATAAAGATTTTTAAAAAACCTTTAGCGAAAAATGCACACATATCACATATGGGAGGATGCAGGCTTGTGAGAACACATTGTTAAGAATAAATTTATAGTGACAACAAAAAAGGAGCAATTTATCGCAGTTATGTAGGGGGAAGTGGCTGTGTAAAATTCCACTTGGGCATCTGGGGAATGTGAGCTTGACAGGGGACAAAAGTCCTTGAAGCTGCCAGAGGTCGCTCTCTCCAGGCTGGCACTGGGCACCCCACGCCCGGGTCCACGACTCACCCCTGCCGCCGCAAGCACCGATTGGGAGAGGGGGTGAGCTGAAATGGCACAGCATAGGGCCCAGGCCTTCCGAGCAGCCCAGAAGGGTCTGGAACTGTGTGGGTGTCCCTGCGGAGTTTCAGTGAGCTCCCTGGACAGGAGCCTGTCACCCCAAGACCTCCCTAGCCTGGCCAGGCTGGTTCCCGTAATCCATTCACTGCACCTGCGGCGAGGTCGGCCTCCCCATCAACCCGCAGTGGACGCTGGCCAAGGTCAAGGTGTTCTTCAAATCACACAGCCCTGCAGGCCAGCCCTGCACCTGGCCAGTGAAGCTCGGTCATGCCTTAGGTCACCTCCACTCTCGCCGGGGGGCTTGGGAAGGACGCCGTCCCCTCCGAGGGCCACTTCGAGGCTGGCACGACTTCCTGGAGCACTCCTGGCTCTGCCCGAAACACCCCATTGGAGAGGAGGGTGCCTGCTCTCCCAGCGAGTTCCCGCAGTGCTGGAGGTGCTGGAGGCGCTGGAGGCTCCGGAGGAAAAGTGCCGCCAACCTGTCGTTCTACAGAAAGGCCACGGGGCTCTGAGCTTCCGGTGATGGCGGCAAATGCGGCTGGGCTGGCAGGTCCACGGACCCAGGCGATTGTACTGTGGTTTCCGTGGCAGTCCTGGTCCACGAAAGGAGTCTCACAGATACGTCCCCAGGTCAACCATCCCTGGAACCAGACTCAGGGCGGAAGCCACGTGGGGGTGTCCACTGGCATCGCTGGCTAATCACAGGGCCTGGAGCCCACCTGGGGATCCGCTGCGAGCTCAGAGGTCTGCGGACCGAGCCGATTTGGGGGTGGTGCTTCGTCAGTGCTGAGGGCAGTGTCTCCAGGAAGGCATGCTGGCCTCACGGGGCTAGGCTCTTGGATGGTTAGGGCCCTAACCCATCGGGGAGAGGAATCAGGGTGTAGACTCACACGCTGCTGTGGTCATCAGCTTGCCTCTCAAGCGTCAGGTGTCAGGTGGGCTTTTGGCAGGATGGGGGGGACTTTGTTCGCATGCCTCCCAGCGTTGACACTTGATGCTCTTAAGCCTTTTCTAACAGGTGGAACCGGATGAGCCAAGACCATCCCCTCCTGTTCCGGAACCACAGATGGTGGGTCAGGGCTTGGCTGAGCCCCGGCCTTGGCCTTTGCTGAGGGGGTTGGCAGGACAACACGGAGCGCCATTTCAGAGGCTGCGCAGGCCGAGTGGGGAGGGAGCAGTGGCCACACCGAGGTGGGGGAGAAGCCGTGTCCAACGGGGATCACTGGAGGGAAAGGGGGTGCCATGCAAAGTACCTCCTCTCCCACCTGCACCCCACAAACCCACCATCTTTCCCCAAAATCTTAATGCATCATGGACTGGTTCTCTCTGTCACTGCATCAAGGTGGGTGGAGAGTGAGACACTGGACACTCAGGGCTGCCCAGGCCCCGAGGCTCCTCCAGGCATGCCCGGGCCAGGCAGGTCACAGCCCTGGGGAGGGGGCACTGCCACACACAAGGGACCAGGGTCTGTTTCTTCCCAGCTATGCCCAGACTGGATTCATGCGCAGAGCTGGAGAAAGATCCAGATGCCGTGATGAAGAACGGTGGGTGATGACGCGGGGCACAGCACTGTGAATGCCACAGCACACTCACGGGTGGCTGAATGGAAAGAGCTATGGCTTAGCTATGTTACCACAATAAAGACAGTAATTTAGAAAAGATCCAGGTGCCCCAGACGCTAGGCTTTTAGAGGGCGAAGATGGCACTCTGCCAGGGAAGGATAAACTTTAGGTCGGTGCCTTTGCCCAAGCCAGAGGCCATCCCGCTTCAGCCCTGGGCGGACCACACAAAACCACAAAGGGCGGTAATAGTTTTCCGGGGCGTGGGGTTGACTCCTGGCAAGCACAGGGTGGCGCCCTTGATCACGGAAGAGCCGGCTTTGGCCTTGAAAGCCGCTGGTCCTCTCTATTGACTCCTCCCACCGTGTCAGGTTTCCACGGGCCCAGAGAAGAGCTTGCTGCCAGCTGCACGGGCAGGTAACAGAATAAATCGACCTGTTCAGATCCCGAGTGCGCCCAGAGAATCACCCATTTGGCTCGGATTTAACTGCTCTTTGGGAGAGCGAGTTGCCAGGAGAGCTGCAGGGCGCCAGCCTCCAGGGGGTCCCCCCGCTGGTGACACCCTCCACCCTTCTCCCACTGCCCCGGGAACCCAGGCGCAGCCCCCGACGCCCGGCAGCCAGGTTGGTTCTCTCTGCTCCCGCGCCCTGGCTGTGCCTGACTGGACCAGGGGCGGACACCTGGCCCCAGCTGAGCCAATCACATTCCTTGCCCCAGGAATTTGGAATTGGGACGGGAAAGCACTTCGGTCTCCTAACAGGCTGGAACGCCCTGGAGCTGGAACACTCTGGAGCTAGAATGCTCTGGAGCTGGAAGACTCTGGAGCTGGACGCTCCATACAATGAATCTGCCCCCCCACCCCCTTTCGTTTTCTTTTTTTCCTTAAATTAGTGTGTTCATGTCCTGTAGCTGCTGAAACAAATTACCACAAACTCCGTGGCTTTAAAAAATGCACATTTATTCTCTTTCCGTTCTGGAGGCCAGAAATCTGAAATGGGTCCCACTGGGCTAAGTACCTGGTGTTGGCAGATTTGGGTCCTTCTGGAGGCTCCAGAGAGAACCTGTTTCCTGCCTTTGCCAGCATCTAGAGGCCGCCCGCACCCTCAGCTCGTGGCCCCATCCCCATCTTCAGCGCACACTGCTGCTGCTCTGCTCTGCCGGGCAGCCATCTCCTCCCACCCTGACCTCCCTGCCTCCGCTCCTGAGGACTGTTGCGACTGCACTGGACCTATGAGGCTGACTCAGGCCAATCACCCCGTCTCAAGGTCCTTCCCTTCCTCACACCTGCAAAGAAGATACCCTCTGCCATCGAAGGTAATGGTCCCAGCTTCCAGGGACTGGGGCGTGGACATATTTGGGGAGCGGGCATTATTTGGCCACATCTGTAGACGTTTTTGGTTGTCACAACTTGGGGGTGTGGCATTGGTGTCCAGGGGTAGAGGTCAGGGGTGCTGCTAACCCCCCTGCAATGCACAAGACAAGGCCCCACAACAGAAGGACCCAGCCCCAAATGTCAGCCGAGCCAAGGCGAGAGACCTGTTCACAGCCGTAACCAAGCAGCAGGTCCTGCTGGTGGCCCTGCTTGAGCGCCAGGCCATGTCCGAGGCGGCTGTTGGTCTTTCCTTCGCCCTCCCAGCAGCCCAAGAGGCTGATGCAGCCATTATCCCCATTTTACAGAAGGCAACATGGAGGTGGTGGGTACCTGGCCAAGGCCACCCAGCTGGTCATTCAGGATTCGAATCCAGTGCAGACTCCAGACTCCAAGCTTTCCGTTGGCATAACCTAACTGCAACCACGTGATCCCGGCTGAGACGGGGCTGGGGATCCTGGGCGCACAAATGGGACCCGGGGGAGAGAAGACACCAAAAGCCCCCAATCTCATGTGGGGCAGCCTGGGTGCTCAGCACCGCGGGTGGCGGCCCAGCTGTGGGGGTGGCACAGGGTCTTCTCTGTGTGAACTATGTTGGGTCCTGGGGACCCTCAGGGTGGCCTCACCCCGTAGCCTGCAGGAGCCCTCCTCAGCTGGCACCAAGAGGGGCCCTGTGGCCATGGGGGGTGGGCTTTGGGCCCATTTCCCACTCCCGTGCCCTGTCCAGGCCACAGAGCATCCTGCTCCCCAGCCCCAGGTGTGGCTAGGCCAGTTCTTGGGAGATAGCAAGGCTGGGCCCACCCCGGGTCTCTGCTCCACCACCTGCCTGTCTGTCCCCTAAGCCTGAGTTGGCCTCTGGCGCTGGCTGTGTAAAGCTGGAGCGAGGGCTGGAGAGGGAGAGAAGCAGCCAGCCGGTCACGAGACCCAGCTGGGAGGGACCCGGGGGTCCCAGGTGCAGCCGAGGGCCCCGGATGACTCAGCTCCGATTACCTCTGGGAAAGAAACTGAAGCCCGAGCGTGCCATCGGAAGGGCCTTGCGTCAGCCTCAAACCATCCTCATTACCCTCACCATCACCACGGGCGGCTAACATTTATGGAACGTTTGTTTTGGATGTGCCGGCCTCAGTGCTCATCTCATCCTTCTGGGACTGAAGCAGGCCTGCAACTAGGAAATGGCAGAGCTGAGGCTGGAGCCCTCTGCCCTGCACTGGCTCCCCGGGCTGCCCATCCTCACCTGCAGACGTCCAGCCTGCTCTGCGGTCACGGTGCACTCAACGTGCAGCCACAGAGCTGACCCTGGGGCTCTGGGAGAAGCTGGGGAGAAGACGAAAAACCCTATCTGGCTGGGCTCTGCCGGGTGTCCCCAAGGGTGGCAGGGGAAGGGGGCTGAAAACAGAATCAACGTTCTGCTCATTTGTACACAGTGTCCCTCCGATTTGCATGTTTTGTGCCAGAGCTGTTACAAAAGCAAGTGTGTGCACGGATTTACCTGTCCAGATCTCGTAGAGTCAGACTCAATCCTTAGGGCGTACCTGAACCCCCACCCCACCCTCACGCGCACACACCCCTCTATCCCGACCCCCACTTACATGTGCTCATGCTTTGAGAAAATTCCACACCTCGTAGCATTTCACTTATTAACCAGAAAACTAGGGAGCTATCAGTCACAAGGGAAAGCTGGCATCATGAAAGGACTCTTACTGGGGGCTCCTTTCAAAACAAAAAGCTTCTCCGGGGACCTGGAATTTAAATGTACTGTTTTTGGACAACCAAGATTAAGTTCTGCCCTGCATGAGCACTTGCCATCTCAGGGGTCTCTAGGGAATTCAGCTTGAGGTGAATTCAAGTGCTCCTTCTGCTAAAATGCCCATCATATCTGCCTGCATGTGCAATCGCCAGAGTGTGGAGCGGAGAGCCCCAAGTCAGAGCCCAAGCCCAGCTCCACCACCGGCTTGCTGCTATTTTGAGCAAGTGCCTTAACCTCTCTGGGCCTCAGTTTCTTCTTCCAGGTCATGAAGGTGTTGGATTAGATCAGGGGCTCTCAAGGGGGTGGCTTTAAAGTCCCTGTAACACACAGCCCCCACACCAGATTATCCAAGTGTCAATAACGCCGAGGTTGAGAAACCCTGGAGCAGACAAAACCCCGTCCAATGCAGGGTGATGTCAGGGTGGTCAGAACGACAGGACAGAGCCCCCCCCGCCCCACTGGGCAGACTTGAACTGGGGAGGTGGAGAAGGCTTCTGCCAGGTGTGCCTGGTCCCCGACGCCCTCCAGTGGGATTCCTTCCAGAACATCCTCCTGCTCCGGGAACATCGGGGAAGGGGTGAGGAGCCAGAGGCTGAGCTTCTAGCACGGGCACCGACCACTGGAAACCCATCGCTGTGAGGGGCTCCCCGACCTGCCCTGCGTCCTCCATCCTGCCTTGGCCTGTTCGTTTCCTTAGGAGCCCACAAGCGAGGCCACCTGGAGACGGCTGGCACCCCAGGGCGTTCACCCACGATGCCACTTCACACTGACAGCTGTTCACACTGATAGATATTCAGAGACACAGCGAGACCAGTGCTCTTTATTTGCTTTTGTTTTCTATTTTGGGTTTTTTGTTGTTGTTGTTGTTTTCTCTTGTATTTTTTTCTATTTTTTGCTTTTTGTTTTGTTTTTTCTCTTGTTTTATTTGCTTTTAATAAAAACCCGTGCCCCCTTTTCAAATCAGGCCCTGCCCAGGAGCTGCCCACCAACAGTGGAGACCCAGAAACCGCCTCGGCCTAAATCACATCCCCACGCAGAGCGGAGTGAGAGTTCCGGAAAGCAATGTCAGCAATGTGTCCCCGCTTTCCTCTGGTTCACATTTTCTCTTGTGATTTTCTGAACCAAACAGCTTCTTGGGAAGCCCAGCAAAGTGTTTAAACATGAGGCGGGAGCGGATGTAGCTCGAGTGGTTGAGCAGCTGCCTTCCATGTATGAGCTCCCGGCTTCGATCCTCGGTACCTTCCAAAAAAAAATTTAAAACAAGAGGCAATAAAAGAAATCTCTAGTGCTGAGAGGAGGCTGCTGGATATCTGCCTCGAGGCTCCAGCTGACTTGAGGCCGGGAGTGGTCAGATGTTGACCGCGGGGCCCGGGGAGAGTCAGGGCCGCTGGGGAGGAATGCATTTTATATGCCCGCCTCCATGCCGCCTCCTCCCTGGGCCAGTTTGCCGGTAACGTGAGTGCCAAGGGCGAACACCTGACTTAACTGGCACGCGCGCTGCCATTAATTCCTGTGCTATTTCAGCACACCTTCAAAATTAGCCTGTGGAAGGCTGCCCGCTGGCCTGGCCTCCCTGCCCATTCTCACCGTCCCTGACCCAGTCTCCGTCCCTGAAGGGCTCCTCGAGAGGGCTTCGAGGGGCTGGAAATGAGATTTTTCAGGCAGTGCCGGAATCGAGTAAACCACTTAGGACTCACGAAAGCCCCTACCTCACTCCTTACACAAAAAGCAACATCAAAGTTTAAATTGAAGAAATAAAAAACATGAGCTGAAAGAAGAAAATGTAGAATTTAACTTGGGGACGTTCTTTTAGGCAAGACATAAAACCCAGGAGCTATAAAGGCAAAGGTGATGGAGTCGGCCTCGCAGATGTCAACAGGCAAGGCGGAGCCGCGCAGGTGGGTGACAGCACTTTGTTCGAGACACTAGAGTTTGCCGCGGAAGGAAACCGGCTCGCTTGGAAATGGAGAAGCAGCTTCGGGCTTCCGGGGCTGACCAACGATCTTCACAGACATCGAGAAATTAGCTGGGCTCCTCCTGATGGGGCAGGAGTCTGTGCGTCTCGCAGGGCAGCTTGCGGGCGGGTGGGCTTTCTTTTGCATCAGCTCTAATATAAAGAGCTGGGGCCTGGGTTGGCTGGCTGAGTCGGCCGCCCTGGTGGGGATTTCAAATTTCAAAAGACAAAAAGGGAACTCAAGAGGGCGTTCAGAGAGGCACAGGTGTTTTCTTTTGTTTTGTCCTCTTGGCTCTGAGGGGGTCCCCAGGGCTTTCGCTATATAATCTTATTACACAAAGATTTGAAATTTCTGTCCCCGCCCCCCAAAAAAAGTCAAAACCAAATAACAAACAAAAGACCCCCACTTCCCATCCATCTTACTCAGAATTCAAGCTAAAAGCCGGGGTCCTACCAGGACCCACGAGGCCTTCTGGAAGCTGGCCGCCCCTCCCCTTCTCCTTACTGCTCTGACTTCGTCCCTCTGTCAGGTAGAGCTCGTTTTGCAGTGGTGACAAAGAAACCTTGGCATCCCCGAGGCACGATGCAGTTTCGATGTAGTTTGCACTCACACTAAGTCTGTCGAGAGTTCAGCAGCTCTGCAGGCAGCAGTGACTCCATGCAGTGATGCAGGGATCCAGGCTGACTCCATCCGCCCACCCAAGCTCGTGGCCTCCAGCCAGCTTTGAGGCAGGGGCAGAGGAGGCTCTTAAATGCTTTAGCGCCAACGTGGCTCTCAGTCCTGCTACTCACAGCCCATCCCACATGGTTCTGCCCAGCTGCACCGGGTCACAGGGATGTGGAGGACACAGGTACTCGGTGAACTGCAGGTTTCTCTGCCCCAGTGCTGAGCCTCTTTCTCTTCTGCTCACTCACCCCTGCACTGACTTTACTGCTGTCTCTTGGATGCATCAAACATACCCCGTCTCGTGGCCTTTGCAGTTCTTCTCTCTTCCTGGAATGCCCTGCTCCCAGAAATCTGCTAGGCGCACTCTGGCGCCTCCTTCAGTGTCACCTTGTTTGCAAGGCATCTCCTGGTCACCCACCCATTGCTCCCCATCTCCCTCCCTGATTTGTTTTTCTGGGAGCACATAGAACCTTCTGGTGTCAGAAACCAGTCACAGTCCAATCTGAAAGACTGAACTAATGTTAGGTATTCCAAACAAGGGATTTAACTTGGGAAATATGGTTGCACAGGTTTAGAAGCCTCAAGGAGCAAGTAGGTCTCCAGGAGGGCTAGGAGAACACACTGGAAGAGGCGGGGACCAGGAGCCAGCTCTGGGGGGGGAGGGGCTTGCAAGGCCAGCACTCAGGGCCGGTGGCACTTGGACTCAGCGGAGGGGTGCAGGCTGGGGGTGCTCGGATCCTAAGGATGCACAGCCTGGCAGACACTCGGGTGGCTCAGGGAATGCAGCCTGGAGGGTGAGGGTGTGTGATGGGTGAGCCGACTGCCGAGGGGCGCACCTGGCTGGGTGATGGGGCCGGGGCCAAAAGAAGGTGGCAGCCGGAGCCTGGCTGCTCTTGCTGGAAGCAGGTTCCCCACGCCCTTCAGTCTCCTGCCACTTACATTCTAAATGACCCCATTTAGATGACAATTTTGAAATGACAACATTTTAGATGTGGAGAACAGCTCAGTGGTTATGGGGTTTAGGGGTGGGAGGGGTAGGAGGGAGATGGGAGGGGCATCAAAGCACCTGAGGGTCCCTGTGATGTTGAACTGTCCTGTGTCTTGAAGGTGGTGGCACCAGCCTGCAGAGGTGATACAATGGTTTAGAACTAAACACACACACAAATGTGTACAAGTAAAACTGGCAAAATCTGAGTAAGACGGGTAGATTGGATCCATGCCAGACTCTTGGTTGTGATATTATGTATAAGTTTTTACAGCCTGTGCTTTTTAAAAAATTTTTTGTTCTGGTAACATATATACAACCTGAAATTTCCCATTTGACCCACTTCCAATTCTCCACTTCAGTGGTGTTAGCCACATGCACCGTCACCACCATCCATCCCAAAACCATCCACCACCCCCAAAGAAACCCCAGGACAACGAAGCATTGGCTCCCCATTCCCCACCTCTGTAATTTTATAAGATGTTCCCATCAGAGGAAACTGGGTCCAAGTGCTCTCGCTCTCCCTGATTTATTTCTCACAACTGCCTGTGAATCTACAATGACCTCAATAAAAGTTTAAATAAAAAAAACCCAAACAGATGCAAGCCTCCTCCTTCACTACTGTGAAATCTGACTCAACTGCTTTGTTTTGGTTTTGCTGTTTAAAAAGCAATGAAGTCAGGGTGTCGTCATTAGCAAACAAACTGGCACTCAGCATCAATCCACTCGGGCTGGAAACCCTGGCTTCCGTGCAAAGGCCTGGATTTGGCTGGCGGCCTGTCTGTAGCCTCGGGAGCACCCCCATACATAGCTCATCTCCTGGGGCACGAGACCCCCCATCCCCAATCAGCTACGTCTTGTGGTCACAAAACCAAATTCCACGGCCGTGAAGGAAGTATCAGTGGGCGCCTGAACACAACGTCACAATCGCCCGTCCTTGTTCAAGTCGTCTGGCTTAACTCAGACACTGTCTACTTTGCTACTGAAGCCACCGAGCTCCCGTGTGGCTCTTCAGCCTTCCCCGCGGCCCTGCAGCACACCAGTCCTCCTCGACCCCACACCGTGGGAATTTCCACGAAAAGGTCCCGAGCAGGAAGTCAGCTGCTGCTCTCCCTGCTGCCTCGGCAAGTCTCAGCAAAGCCCCAAAGACTGAGCGATGGTCAGCAGAGCCAAGCACCCCACGTCCTGCCATGGGAGCCCCGAGGACCCAGGAGTTCACCAGCATGGCCGTCCCACCCCAGCCTAGAGGCGGCTACACGGCTGGGCCCCACTGGGCCAGCCCATGCTCCTGGCGGCCCTGCCTCCCCACTCCCAGCCCCGCCTGGCCCCGGCCGTGGACCTTGCCGGCCCCTGATTCCCACCACTCTCCCGTAAGCAGGCGGGCATCACTCAAGGATTGTCAGTAGCTCCCTATCTCCCCCCACCAAGCCCCACCTGCTGCTGTCTTCTGGGTCACCCCACGATGCGCCTGTCGTCCTTGCTGCACGCCAAGCCCTTCCCTGTTGCAGACCACCCCCCTCCACCTTCTCTTTGAGGACCACACAGGGCCTCCTCCCACAAGCCTTCTAGGGCTCCTTTCATGGACGCCCCCCTCCTCAGAACACCTCTGTTACTGAGAGCCTGGACAGCAGGGGACAAGAGTAGAAAAAGGGTGGGCTTTGGGGTCTGCCCTGCCTGGGTTCAAACCCGCATGCAGATCGTGGCTCCATCGAGCTGTGTGGCTTTTGGCAAGTTACTTAACCTCTCTGAGTCTCCATTACACTAGTTACCACATGCCTAAACACTTAAAAGCCAGAAATCGTGGTGTCAAAGCTGCCTTGACAAATATATCTTCAATACAACAAAAATCAGAAAGTGGGCAGAGCCATGGCTTTTACATGACCAAAACCCAGCACAATATCAAAGGCACCTAGATTTAATCACCGTTAAATCGTGGGCTGTCGATGTTTCCACGTATAATTTAAAAATAGGTACACGTAATTCATAAGTTATTCCCCAAACATTTTTATTGCTTTCATGTTGTTATAATCAAGACTTTCCTATAGCTTGTGTTCTATTGACAGTGCTGATCTAAAGAATTTTTCAAAAATGAAATTGTTATCCAAAAGGGAACAAAACTTTGAATATATTCTCACCCAAAATATAAATTAAATGTAAAAGATTTTAAATTCCAAGTTACTTTTCGTGCTTTAAATAAATTATTTTGAAAATATTCCAAATTATCTATTAAAGTGAAAAGGCAAAATACAAATTATACTTCATGAATACCAAAATTAAAAATCAAAATTAGCTAACTAAAGTTGAACTTTTTTGATTTTTGAAAACTTGATGAAACCGTATTAGATACATTATAAAATAAAACCTTTTACATTTCAGTATTCACTGTCTATCTAGAGCTGTTGTAACGAATCAGATCATGCTTCACACAGCCTCCTTTTAGCTCTACATGTAAACAAACTGAAGGTGACACAAATCGTCTTATCTGAAATGCTCCTCAGCAGATCCTGCGCTAACGGGACAGCGACACATCCACCGACTGGAACATGAGGAAGTGGAGCTCAGCAACATGCAGAAACGACACTTCATTATGCAAGAGCCCACGGCTTAAAAGATGTAGCTGACAAGGGCCTCACATCCGAACATATACAGAACGCCTGCGCGTCAGTAAGAGAAAAGAAAGACAACCTCACAAAAAACGCCCGAAAGGTTTGTGGAGACAAAAGAGGAATCCGAATGGGCAGTAAGTGCAGGTGCCCAGCTGCACTAGTCTCGGGGAACTGCCACTGAAGCTCCCCCACATGCTAAGAAGGTAGCTAAGATGAAAATTCAGACAATACCAAGTGGGTGCGAGGGTGGGGCGGATGTTGGTGGGAGTTTAAACTGGTACAACCACTTTGGAAAACGGGCAAAGCCACGCACTACGCACAGGTGCCACGCCTCGGCAATTCTTACATGTGGACAAGAACGTTCTTAGCAGCCCCAAACTGGGAGCTCCCAGACGTCCGTTGGCAGCAGAATGGAGAAATGAATGGTGGTCCATTCCCCGACGGGACACTCTATCGCAGTGTGAACGAGCAATCCACAACCGCAGCGGCAACAAGGATGACGCTCACAAACGTGTGTCCACACGGCGTGGAGCCCGAAAAGCAGGCAAGACGCGCCGATGCTGTGAGCAGTCAGGGCGGTGGTTGGCTGGGGAGGGGCGTGCCTGCCTGGGAGTGGGTCCTCATGTAATCTGCGTGCCGGCCACAGAAACGTGTTCGCCTTGTGTTGATCCGGTGAGCTATGGATCTGTAATTTGTTTGCTGCAGTCTAAAGTTAAAACAGTCTGTTGGAACCGAGTGCATTCATGCTATCTGGGAGGAAGGCCTTGGCAATTAATCCGCCTCTTATTGAAGCATTTCCACTACTCAGACGCGCCCCACATGGGAAGCTGGGTCCTTCTCCGAGGTGGCACGACCTACAGGCCTTGGAGGGGCTCGCCCCACTTTGACGGCCGGAGGGCGAGAGTTGGGGAGGAGCGTTCCCGGGCCTGGTCAGCGTCGTCGGAGAAGGCAGATTGTGGTCCAGGTGGTTCTGCGCCAGCACTGGGCGCCAGCCCCGGCCTCAGGTGTCCGTGGGTCGCATCATACACTGTTTCTTGGAGCTGGGGCCCTCTGACCAGGGCTTCAGGGTGGTGGGGGCTGTCTCGACCTCGCTGGGGGCCCCAGGAGGAGTAAAGATGCCTGGAGGAAGGCAGAAGTTTGGAGCTGGGGGCTGCCCACCTGCCC
Organism: Cabassous unicinctus; assembly: GCA_029593785.1. Lineage (NCBI taxonomy): Eukaryota > Metazoa > Chordata > Mammalia > Cingulata > Chlamyphoridae > Cabassous > Cabassous unicinctus. The sequence continues at coordinate 13,218 of JAQZBX010066047.1, forward strand.
TCCCATGGTCCAGGTGACGGACTGGGGTCTTGGCTCAAGTGACCTGCCCAAGGTCACAGCCACCTAGGACGGTTTCCTCACCTGGGAGTTCTGGGAGTGCCCTGCTCAGCGCCCCCGACCCCTCTGAGATTCCCCCCAGGTGGGGTCCTGGTGGAAATTTCCTTCCGGCCCTGCCACTGCCCGTGCCCATGGGGGCCCCTCCGCTCCCTGCACAGTGGGGCAGCCCTCGGCGAGCCCTCTGGGCACAGGGCCGCTTCCCCCAGAAGGCTCAGCGGGGCAGGGGTGCCCAGGACCCACTGTACTGCTAGGGGCCCACAAAAAAGTTTTAGTTTTAACTTTTTTTCTTTCTTTCTTTCTTTTTTACATACAATATAAATGGTTTATTTAATAGTTGCAGATCGTCTTCACGGGACAGGTGGTCGACCCAGACACCCAGGACCCAGCAGGCTCAGCGCAGCCTCCGAGCTGCTCGTTCAGACTCCACTAGAGTGAGCACATCGCCCTCACGCACGGGGCCTTTCAGGTTGCAGATGATGGAGCGGCTCGTGTTGTCCGTGAATTCTACACGGACCTGCATGCTCTGTCCCTGCGAGCACCTTGCTGACCCGGGGCAGCTTGATAGGCTGCACGCGACTGGTATCCATGATGTCGGCAGTTGGGCGGATAATTTCTTTTAAATTAAAGTATATTAAGGCTGTCCTGGGCCCTGGACGGGCTAACACAGAGAGCAGAGCAAAGAGCCTGCAGCTGGCTGAGCTCTGCTTGGAGGGTGGCGTGTGTGGACAACCGAGGCTGGCAGGGGGGTAAGAAGGTGCTGGAAGGCCCGGTACAGCACTCCGGGACCACCGTCCCCTCCATAGCCCCTGACCCATACCTGGGGCGCCCCCCAGCACGCAGTCTGACCTGGTTTCCACGGGCTCCAGAGCTTCAAGTCCATCCTCTATGGTTGAGAGAGCTTCACCCTCTTCCCATTTCCCCTCCTGAAGACGGAAGACCATTTATCATAAAACTTGGCTGTTTTTAACTTCCAGGTCCTCCTGGTCTCTCCTTGGGGGCTCACCGTCCACCGAGCTGCCCCTCCCTCAGCGGGCTTGGCTTTCCCCAGGAAACCTGCCCCTGCGGCGGCAGCAGGTGGGCAGGTGCGTCAGTCTCAGGCCTGGGCATGAGGCCAGGCTCCCACATCCTCTGCAGGACCAAATTGTCCCCAAACCCTCCTGTTTTCAGAGTACCTGGAAGTGTACAACGCGTTCTGACAACTAATAAAATTATATAGAGAAAGGCCCAGGACCCTTGGAGCTAACAGGAAAAAAACAAAACAAAACCAAACCACCCATGCCCTCCTTCCTCCTCAAACTCCCTGAGTGTCCTCTTTATCTTTTGAAATTTGAAATCCCCACCAAGTCAGCCCCTAGATCATTACATTTGGCCCAGTACAAAATAAAGGCCTCCTGCCCCAAACCTGCCCCTCTAAGAGGGACAAACCCTTGCTCAATCAAAAGGGGTCACGCTACCTTCCTTTTTATGTCTATAAAAATCGTCTGCCATCCCTACAAGCCCAAGGCTACTTCCGTTTTTGCAAACGATCTGGCTTCCTTGCTGCAGCAGAACAGAATGCTGTCGTCTGCAAACGCAACTCCGATTTGCCTTTGGACTCAATCACTCTTGAACAACAACCCCCAACGAGATAACGTCGGGTGTCAGTGACAGCAGCAGCCTGACGGAAGGGCCACTGAGATCCTTAGACTGCGCCATCTCGTTGACGGATGAGAAGCCTGAGGCCCGGGGAGGCTAAAGGGCCCTGGGGGCCACCACCAGCTGGGTGAAGCCACCAGCCGTGTGTGGAGGGCTTGAATGGGGCCATTTCTAAGCTTTCTTCCCATCTCTAATTGTCTATAATTTTTTGCTATAATCAGAAAGTGAACCTGTTGATGAGGGGGAAAAGCACCCAGACCAAAAGGCACACACCTACGGGTCCAACACCAACCAAGAGCTATGAGTCCAGATCACCCCGTTTTCATAAAGCTCAAAGGTTTTACAACCCCAGGCTTTGGGTTAACACCCCCTCTGAGGTCAGACTTCAGCAGGCCCTCGCCGGGCTCCGAACCAGGCAGCAAGGGCTCCTCGGAGCCGCCGCTGGGAAAGCTTCAGCCCCGGGACGGGCGCTGCGTGTCCCCGGTGCGCCACAAGAGGGCGCCAAGGGGGCGGTTCCCGAGGACAAAGCCACGGCCGGCGGCGGGCTGGAGGAGGGCGGGCTCCACGTCGGCGCTCAGGGCGACTGTCAGGTGGCGGGTGCAGCCTGGCCTTGCCAAGCGGAAGGAGCAGGGCTTGGCCGCCAGCCGCGCGCTCCGTGGAATGTGGACTGTCCTGCAGACCCCGCCCTCCTGCAGCTCCGGGGCCACGCTCTCCATCCCCACCCAGCAGCCTCGCTGCTTCCCAGCCACGGCCAGGGGCGGCAGGCAGCAGCTCTGTCTCTCCTTCGGGTCTCTAACTTTGACGTAAGGGGTCAGGGCTAGCGCAGAGGCTGCATTGATTTCTCCATCCAAGATCCCATGACCGTTTCTCTGCTGCTGTCGAAACAGGGCCCTGGTGACAGGGTCACCAAAGGTGAGGTCAGAGGGGGAAACAGTCCATTACTTCTGTTGTAAGGAGAAAGGAGGGGCTTGGGCAGAACAAAGGACACAGGGAATGCAGGAGCCTGTGCTGCCAGCTCCAGTGAGCATGGCCCCAGCAAACTCCCGGGCCCCAGAGGCCTGCGCAGCCCCGCCCGCGCCCCCACCCCACCCGTGACTGGGGCCAAGGAGGAAACCTGAGTGTCTGGTTAAGAACCAAGGGCTCTGTTCCTGCAGGCAAATGAGCATGGCTAGAGCCCTACCTGAAACAAGCAGCAAAACCTTACTGTAGGGAAGCGGGTGTGGCTCAGTGGATAGAGCCCCCGTTTACCATATGGGAGGCCCGGGTTCGCGTCC
>JAQZBX010066048.1:0-16183 GCA_029593785.1 Cabassous unicinctus
GTCAGAACCGTTATAGGGTCTCATAGCAACCAAGAGTTTCCTTCTTAGCACTCCTCAGTTTGTGAACAATCACAATTTATGTGAGCCATTCTTTGATCAATGCCTGTTTCCCCTTTCCCCTGCCCAGTCTGTATATATCCAGGAGGTCAGGTACTGAGCCTGCTTTTGCTACCCATTGTATTCCCAGTGCTTGAGAAGTCCCTGGCTACAGCGCAAACTCAGTCAGCATTTACTGGCTGCATGGCATGCACGGATGGTTTAAAACACAGTGGCAACAAAATCAAGAAAACAATTCCATTTAAAATAGTTCCAAAAAGAATAAAAATACTTAGGAATAAATTTAAAGAAGTAAGTGTAAAACTTATGCTCTCAAAACTATAATACATTGTTAAAAGATATTAAAGAATCCATTTATATAAAATGTAAATATTAACAAATTTATAGAGATGGAATTAGATTAGCAGTTATGTACAGCAGGGGAACTGTAGAGGTATTGAGAGGCAACTGCTAAAGGGTAGGGGCTTTCTTTTTGGAGAAATGAAAATGCCCTTAAATTGTGGTTCTGAATATACAATTCGTGATTATAGCAAAAGCCACTGAATGTACACTTTAGATGGATTGTATGGTATGTGAACACATCTCAATAAAATTGCTTTTAAAAAAGACATTAAAGAATACCTACATGATGGAAGGGCACCTCATTCATTAACTGACGAATGAATAAATAAAATGTGGCCTATACATACAATGGAATATTATTCAGCCACAAAAAGGAAGGAAATTCTGATACACGCTACAACAGGGACAAAACTTGAAAACATTATGCTGTGGAAGAAGCCAATCACAAAAGACCATATATTATGTGATTCCATTTATGTGAAATGTCCAGATTAGGGAAATCTATCATGATGGAACATAGATTAGTGGTTGCCTAGGGCAGGGGTTGGGAGGAAATGGAGAGTGAATGCTAATGGACATGAGGTTTCTTTTTGAGGTGATGAAAGTTTTCTAATATTGATTGTGGTGATGACTGCACAATCCTTGAATACACTAAAAACCATTGACTTGTACACTTTAAGTGGGTGGACTATATGGTATGTGAATTATATCTCAATAAAGCTGCTAGTAATTGCCAAAAATTATTTGACACTCTTTGCATGGAAAAATGGGGTTTATGGTCTCTCCCTGTGAATCCTTAGACTGCTTTAACCAACAGAATATGACAGAAATGACACCATGTAACTTCAACTGATTGTCTGCTAGCCTTGGTGTCCTGGGTCACTGTGAGAAAAGCTTGATCACCCTGAGGTTCCTGTGCTGAGAGATAGCCAAGTCACAGAGAGGCAGCTTAAGTCTTCCAGGCAACCCAGATATGCGAGTGAGTGAGCCCCCTGATGATCCCAGGCCCCAGCTGGGAGTCAGCCCAGCCCAGATGTCGCCGAGCACAGACAGACCACCCGGCTATGTATGTCCCAATTCCTTACCTACTGAGTCATAAAACTTTGGTGGTTTCAAGCCACTAAGTTTGGGGGTACTTTATGATGCAGCAGTAGTAACCAGAAAAGATGTCCAAAAGATGAACTTTTATCTAAGGTTTTGACCAAAACAGAGATTGTTCTGAATGCCTGATGTCGCATGAACTCGGTTTTACCCCAGCTCATGGGTCTTCAAACAGAAGCGGGACAGGCTCTCACCTCCATTGTTCTCAGCCACAGGCCAGCCCCCAGGGCAAACCTAGGAGTGACACGTCACCCCTGCTGCAGGGCAAGCACCACCGATCCCAGGAGCCAGCTTGCCCAGATTCCTGTATCCCTTGAGTCCTATCAGGAAACAGCTAGGAAAGAGGATAATTTGAGGAAGACTGTTTATAAAATTGTGGGTAAAGAAGAATCCAAAGATTCATACAGTACCTGGGACTAGTAGTAGCAAGTTGTTTGCTTCCCTAGGCTCACAGAGGCTGGGGAGGAAGTGAGTACCAAGAAGAGATCTGTGTGGAGTCAGCTGCCTTTGAAAGGAGGAAAGACCTTCAGTCAAGGCCCTGCCAGCCCGAGTGGCCTCGAGCTCCTCATTCTACTGACCCCAGCTGGAAGGCAGAGGACACAAAACCCATAGGTACAATCCTGTAGATCAGAGCACAGGGCAGAGGGAGTGGAGACGGGATCAGTACACCTGAAAGGCAAACTGAAGATAGGGAAAGGTAGCTGGCAAAACCCCCTGAGGCATCTTATAGGGCAGCGGTCTGACAGGGTGTTATTTTGCCCTGTAGGAAGACGTCTGGCACTGTCTATAGAAATTTCCGGTTTTCACTATAGGAAGGGGTGTTCCTGGCATCTAGTGGGTAGAGGCCAGGGATGCTGCTAAACATCCTACAATGCACAGGCAGCCCTCACAACAAAGAGCTCTCCTGCTCAGTGCCAAGACTGAGAAACCCGGCTATGGGGTGTTCTCGGAAAAGCCCTGGTCTTGGGGCCAGAAACTGGGATTCCAGCCCCCGCTTGGAGGCCTGGACCAGTCACAACTTCCCCGAGGCTCTTCCGTTTGTCAGATTAGGGCCTTGATAACACAGGTCAGTTGCTTTTTATGTGAGGGATGCATTCTTAAAGACTTGGCATGATTTAAGCCTTGAATGAATAATTCAAAGCCGATCCTAACAAATAGTGGCGGGTTGTTCTGTTTACCAGCTGAACCCGTGCAGCCACGGGCATCAGCAGAAGCGTGGTCTGTTATTCCCTCCTCTGGCCAGTTTTGAAATGATGTGGTTGTTAATGGATTTTTACACTTGGGAGGATTCACATGAATTCCGTGCCTAAAGTAAGATTGTATTAATATTTTATATCACACTTTTTCAAATGCGCAATATCCGAATTCTCATAAAATGCACCTCCTCTGCACCTGCCCAGCCCTGTCCCCTGGGCTTGTTGTGAGGGTTAGTCACAGAGCCCTGCACCCCCAGAGGCAGTGGCTGCTGCTATTTGTACATCTGCCATGCCAGGGATTTGTCTCTCCCCTAACCTCTGGGCCTTCTCTTTCTTTTCCATGGAGCATCTTCCCTGGCAGCTAATTTGATGGACTAAATCAGCATTAGTTCTAGTTTTCTAAACCCATGTCGTTTTGAATAAACATAAAATATGATTCCCCTTTCTGAAGTTCTTGTAAGTCACACACACACACACACACACACACACACACACGGGGCACCCTCCCCATGGACCCAGGCAAGCATTCACTGTGTTTTCTGATGCAGCCATCTCCTTCCCCTACCTCTCTGTTCCCCCCAGTCAATCCAGAGAAGGAAACAGGGAAAGGATGTATCAATGGCCCAAGGATATTCAGGAGCTGAGCAAAGTGGAGTCAGGCATTCAGAGCCGCCCAGAGGTGGTCCAATTAGCCACAGATATGCAAAGCAGGGTCTTTGGGAAGGAGTGAAGGAAGTCTAATTAACCTCCCTGCCCCCTCCTCCACTTTCCATGACCAAAGGCAGCATTGATGCCTCTGATTTCCCAATGCACTTTGTTCACGCCCCATTATAACCACAACGCACTATAATATAGTTAGCCTGTAATGCTTGTCTTGGATCAATGTGTAATTTCTATTAAAGTAATCTATGGGCTCCCATCACTGCCTATTTGGTATCCCAGTTAGGAAGAACTATTTGGGTGTATCCTGTGCAATTGTCTGCTCTTGCCATTGAGAAATACTTCACCCCTGCCCTCCCTTCCTCAATGTTCCAAGTTACCGATAATAGCTAAGATGTATTCAGTCTTACTATGGCAAGCACTATTCTATTTACTTTCCAGATATTAGCTTATTTAATCTTAGCAATAACACTAAGATATAGGTTACTATTATCTCCATTTTCATGATGGGGAAACTGAGGCACAGAGAGATTAACTAACTTGTCCAGGGTCGCTGGGAATCAAATCCAGGGAATCAAGTTACAAAATCCATGCTCTCCACCAGTATATTCTACTGCATCTCACCAGTCAAAACAAAACAGCCACAAAGGAAGAAAAGCTGAAAATAGTGCATGAGTCTCCTTCATTGTCTGTTTTGTCTCAGTCTCCCAAAGACTGGGATTGTGATTTGGAGTGTACGAGGGTACAGCCCAGGCTATCGAGAGGAGAATATTTCTGGGAAGAAAGAGGTAGTATTTCAAGTCGCACCACTGCTAACCCCATACATTTGTGATCCTCCAGCTTCATCTCCAGGGAAGGACTTCCTGTTTCCTGGGGGGAGGCTTGTGCTCTCTGACTCCTCTCCATGGTTTGTCTCTCCACTGTACTGTGAGCCCTTTGGGGTATGCCCCATTCCTCTCTGAATCCCCATTACCTAGCATGGGCCTGACCCACATAGGGTCTCAGTACACGTTGAACAAATGAGGCTGGCCCCCTCAGCCAGTGGAGCTTCCTAGGGCTCAGGTAGGGGGTGGGGCACTTCCATCTGCCAATCAAAATATGGCACAACCCTACAGGCAAGATGTGCAGGAAGGACAGACTGAGGCTCAAGTAATGGATTGAGGCCCAGGTAACAGTTCACAGCTAGAAAACCACAGGTAGGGACTCCTTGAGCCCAGGAACTGAGCAGTCCCCAGGGTGAGAGACACAAACAGAAGCAAACACTTTGACGACAAACTAAAGGGACAAAGAAGGAAGCTTGGGCTGTCCGAGAAAGAAAACAGAACTGATGTCAGCAGCAGCAACATCCTCAAATGTCCTTTTTGGAGACAATATCACAAGCTATATCACCCTGTTTGCAATGTTATAAACCATAATTAGAGCTGGTAAACAAAGACTAACTTCAGCAACTCAAAGTTCCTGGAAAAGGGACAAAAATATAAGCAATTGCCCAAAAGCTGGAGAGGTCTCTGTTATTTGGAGGGTCATCCTTTCAGATTGTCAATTCCCAGAAACGATGAAATGAAACAGCCCAAGATTCCACCCTCACAAGAGTTGCCTAGAAAATCTTTCAAAAGTCCAAAAGACTAGCAATGGAAGAACTCTTATCATTCATATAAAGGCAGTGGTCACCAGAGATTCTGAGGGGAGGGAGAGGGAAGAATAAGTGCAACATGGGGCATTTTTGGGACATTGGATGTCCTGCATGACATTGTAATGACAGATACAGGCCATTATAAATTTTGTCATAACCTATAAAATTGTGCAGGCCAGAGTGTAAACGATAATGTAAACTATGGACCATGGTTAGTAGCAATGCTTCAATACATGTTCATCAATTGTAACAAATGTACCACACTAATGAAAGATTTTGTTAATGGGGGAAAGTGTAGGAAGGAGAAGAGGTGGGGTATATGGGAATCCCCTATAATTTTGGTGTAATATTTGTGTAATCTAAAGCTTCTTTAAAAATAAATAAAAATAAAAATAAAAAAGCCCAATAGCGGACTTCCATCTCGTTAAAGTTCTTGAGGGTTTCTGGTTGACTCTTTTTAACAAATTAATTTTATTGATATATATTAATAAAGTATAAATCCATTCAAAGTGTACAATCAATGGTATTCAGTATAATCACATAGTTGTGCATTCATCACCCCAATCATTCCCAGAGCATTTTCTTTTTATTTATTTGTTTGTTTGCTTATTTAAAAGAAACTTTAGATTACATAAATGTTAAAACAAAAAATATAGGGGATTCCCACATGCCCTACTCCCCCCACACACACACACTTTCCCACATTAACAACATCTTTCATTAGAGTGGTACATTTGTCATTTGTTACTATTGATGAACACATATTGAAGCATTGCCACTAACCATGGATTATAGTTTACATTATAGTTTACACTCTGTCCCGTGTAATTTTGTAAGTTATGACAAAATATATAATGGCCTGTATCTGTCATTGCAACGTCATACAGGACAATTCCAATGTCCCGAAAATGCCCACATTTTGCACCTATTTTTCCCTCTCCCTTCCCTCAGATCCTCCAGTGGCCACTGCCTCCACATCAGTGAAAAAAGTTCTTCTATTGCTAGAATAACAATTAGTCTATAGTAGAATAATAGTAGGTCTACTTTAGTCCATTGCTCATTCCCCAATCTTGAGGATTTGGGGATGGTAATGCCCACTCTGCCTCTAAATGACAGGGGGCTTAGATCCCATGAAACAGATGGATGGAACGATCTTGCTTGCAGTTGCAGACTCTCTCTGTTCCTTGGGATGGGTGTTGTCCATCATCATCTCCTTGTTAGTTGTCCTGCGTGAGTCCAATGAACTGGAGAGTAGATGTTGCAACTCTGCTGAGATTCAGGGTCCAACTGGCACATGGATGGACCAAAGATTTAAGTCTCTTGGACATACACGTATCAAGTATAATACAAACTATAGGTTCAAATAGAAGGGGCAGAAGAGCCATGCATAGGGAAACCACAAATGAGTCCACTTCTATCACACTGGGGACATAAATTCCAAGGTAAGGCCCACTGGCAGGGTGCCAAATTCCTGAGCTGTCTGCCCTGCCTATAATGTCTGGATGTCTCTAGAGCCCTCAGGAGCCCCACTATTTGAGGCGATATTTACTGTGGCAGTCAATGACATCCTGCTGAGACTTGCATAAGCGTAACCTCTGGAATGACTTCCTAACTCACTTTGAAATCTCTTAGCCATAAAAACTCATTTGTATTTACCATTTCCCCCTTATGGTCAAGGTCTTTTTCCAGGTGCATTGCTAGTTAGTGCTTGGTAATAATCCCTCAGTGCCAGGGAGGTTCATCCCCGAGAGTCATATCCCATGCTGGCAGGAAGGTAGTGCATTTATATGCTGAGTTTGGCTTAGAGAGAGGCCACATTTGAACAACAAGGAGGCCCTCAGGAGGTAACTCTTAGGCAACATATAATACTCGGTTAAGTTTTAATTTCAAAAGAAAAGGTTCATAAGTACAATCATCAATATCAAGGGCCTGGCATGATGGTCTGTCCTTCTTCACTATGCACTGCTCCTGTACTCAGGGGATTCTTGCTGTCCCATTAGAGAATATGGCAGAGCTCCCCAGGATGGGAATTTGATATTCTTTTGGTTATTGTGTGGATCTCCACCCACCGTGGCCATGCCCTATGAACAATTGAACACATTCATATGCCTTAGAGGCATGCCCCAGATGAACTCCCTCCCATGCATCCCCTCATCACCAACACCCCACACCAATGATCCTTCCCTGCCATAGTTGTGACACTTCTGTGATCCAAAACCTCTCCAAAGATGAAGCCAAGAAAATGACCAAATAAAAATAATAAGAAAATGAAATAATGATAGCTTTAAAAATAACAAATAAAATACAAAATAATTTAAAAAAATTTTTAAATAATAAAAAAAAATTTTTACCAGTAAAAGAATTTATTGGCAAATGGGGGGAAAGAACAGAGCTTGCTGAGAAATGGAAGAGGATGGAAATACGCACCAAGATTTGGTGTGGGCTCCTCTGAACAGAGAGAGCCTAGAAAACCTAAAAAAATTTTTAGACATTATGTTTTCCATCACTGTAAGATCTGTTGTCTTATATGTACAGTGACATTTTCTTCCACATATTCCCCCAGTGTCTTTTTTTTTTTTTTTTTTTTTTTAATGCAAACACAGCTGACAAACTGCTGCTGCCTGAGAGCTTTAATTGAGCTATTGATGGACAACTGTATAATTTGGAAGCCAAAAATTTCCTTCAGCTGCTATTAGTTGCTGCCCTGTCTGGTTTCTGGTAATAAGTTCATCAGATTTGCTGTCCTTCTAAGTCCAGATATCTGAAGCTATAAAAAGAACTTAGAATTGGTGGGTCCTCATTGAAAGAATTGACTCTTTCAATATTCTTTGCAGACTTGTTATACCTCGGCTGCCCCTTTCCCCAGGAACTCTCAGCGCCCAGGGCTCCTTTGCTGAGAGTGAGCTGCTGTTTAAGGCCAGCAACACCCGCGGGGCACTCAGTTCATCCCTTGCTGACCACTCAAGGACTTGGTTCCTATAAGTGCATTATCACTTTTCTCTCTCTCTGCTGGATCATTCCCATCAGCACACAAATTTATTTCTTCCATCATTAAAAAAACAAAACAAAACAAAACAAACCTCACTTGATTGCACTTTCTCCTCCAGAGATTGCTCCATTTCTCTGCTCCCTTTCATAGCAAAACTCCTCAAAGTAAGTGTCTATAATCACTGCCTCCCCTTCCTCCCCTCCCACCCCCTCTTGAACCCACCTCCCATCAGGTTTCCATCATCACCACTGCATTCCTGCTGCCCTAATCAAGGTCAGCCATGGCCCTCTATCCCCAAATCAATGGTCCAGTCTCCATCCTCACCTACTCAGCCTCTGTCTGGGCAGCCTATGACACCTTCGGTCACTTCCCCCTTCTGCATGCATGCACCTCGCTGACTGCCCAACACCACCTCCTGGTTTTCTCTCATCTCATTGGCTGCAGTTTCCCAGTTACCTTTGCTGGATTGTGCTCATCTCTCTGACCTCTGAACATTGGGGTGCACTCCAGGAAAGTCCTTGGAAGTCTTTTCTTCTCTCTCTGCACTCACTTCCCCCAAGAGACCTTGCCCATTCTCACACCTCTACCTGCTACCTTCACACTGACACCCAGTTCTACACCTGTCTGAACAGTTTTTCTGGCAACCTCAGAGAGGTTTCTCATGGGCATCTCTAGTTTAACATTTCCAAAACAGAAAGATTCTCTTTCCCTCAACACCTTCCCGTCCCCAGACTTCTTCCTGTCAAAATGGCAACTCCATGGTTCTGGTTGCTCAGGCCAGAAATGTTGGCATCACTTCACATCTACTCTACCTTCAAAATACATGGAGACTATGATGAAGTCTCACCAGTCCATCACTTCTTCCCTAGTCCCAGCCACTGTTCTCTCTGGTCTGTACTAATGCAATAGCTTCTAGTGTTTTCCCTCATTCCCATTGCCCCACCTTCCCATCAGCTATGCTCCACTCAACATCCAGAGATTGTTTGTAAACATACCCTGGGTGAAATTTCACAGCTCTGCTCCCTCTCCCATGGCATTCCATCTCACAACAAAATCCACTATTTTCATAATGGTTCACCCTGCTCCTTTGTCAACTTGCCCCCAACTACCTCTCTGACCTCACTCCTCCCATCCTGTTACCCCCTCCACTGCCAGCTTCCTTGAATACCTCAAGTATGCTTCCACCTCACACTCTCCACAGTTACTCTTCTCTCAACCTGAAATGCTGTGCCCTCCAATATCAACATGTTTCCCTCAATTATTCATGTCTCTAGTCCTAGTCAGAGAGGCTCCCTGCCCCCAACCAACAACCCTTTTTTCCTGCTGAGCCTGCCTTATCAGTATATATTTATTTGTGTACTTCTTCTTTTTCTGTCTCCCTCCACTAGAATGTCAGCTCTATGAGAGAAGGAACGTTGGCCTCATGCCACTTTCCTGGAGCCTGGAAAAGTGCCTGGCACATAGAAGAATCTCTAAATATTTATTGAGCACTGCCACATGTCAGGCACTGATTTGAGTCCTTTCTATAAATTAACTCAATGTAATCCTCCAAAGAGACTATGAGGTAAGTGACATGACTATCATTCCCATTTCACCAAAGAGGAAGTCAGGCCCTGAGAGGCAGTGTATTTTGACCAAGATCACACATCTATGTGATCTTGGCAGAACCAAGATTTGAACGTGGGCATTCTGGTCCCAACACCTGCTCTCTTCACCACCACAAGGCACCTCCCTTGAGGAGCTTGTTGTCTAGTCTCGAGAGATTTTTGAGACTCCATCTAGCACCTGGGCTACTTGCCAGCTTGGACCTTGGGCCTCAGCTCTTCTCAGGGGGCTTTTGCCTTGCTCAGAGTCCTGGTCCCCACCTGGACTCCTATCTTGGTAGCTTCGTGTCTGGTTTACTCTTTGGATCCTTAGTCTCTGTCTTGGCCTCCTGCCTAGTAACACTGTCCCCAACACTGGACCCTGCCAAAGCCAAGAAGGCATCTAGTTCTGCCACAGGCTGATACTTTCCAGGCTGGCCATCTGGATAGCTGGACAGAGTCTACTGCCACTCCTCAATCTGCTCACCCCTTGGACCATGGCTGGCAGCCCAATAACTGCCTCCAAAACTAGTGTGTGGGAAGAAGTCTATCCACAAGCCCCTACCCATTAACTGGACCTGTTACTAGACTACAGTTCATTCCATTCCTAAGTCACAATGTGCCAGGCACCATGTAAGCACCTACCATGCATTATCTTATGTTATCCTGAAAGATGAGGTTTATCAAACCTGCTTTATAAATTCCAAGAATGTAGAACGGGAAAGTGAACCCAGTCCATCTGACTCTGGTACCTGTGCTCTCACCTACTCCTCCTTCCTCACTGTCACCAGATGATCCTTTCCCATTCTGTGGAAAATTCTGCTTCTTCCTCATACATGTCAAAGTTAGCAGAGGGTAGAATATTCTGAAACACATTGCTCTGATTGTCTGGGTGCTGCATTCAAATGCACATACACACAGCCATGGGTAGAGACCTCAGCTAGTGGATGTCTCCATTCAGAATTAACCAACAACTACATTGGGGCATCTCAGGACTTTCCACATTTACATTTAATAGTAATGATCAAGTTATCTTTGACGTTAATTGCAGGAATTTGAACAGATAATCAGCACTCAGGACACCAACTTCTCCTCTTATGGTACTAAAACTCACAATTGCCTGTAACTGAGGCCTGAGTCATTACATCCACTGCAAGAGCTCGCAACAGTGAGCGCCAATAAGGTCAGCAACATGCATGTGGTGAGCAGTTATGGCATACCAGGTAGCACAGCCCAGTGGCCAGAGCCCTGATTACTAAAGGCCACAGTTGAGTTCCAGATCTGCTGCTTATTGCTGTGTGGCTTTGGGTAAGTTACTCTATTCTCTAAGCCTTGGTTTTCTCCTCTGTGAAAAGAGAGAATGAGAACAGTGTGGCATTCTATGGAGAAGTAAAGAGGCTTCAGCTCCCACACTGCAAGGGAAAGGGTCCCTTTGGGAGGCTGTTGTCAATGGAAAAGACCAGGAAGAAATGTTCTGTTAGAAGTGAATGCCTTTTAAATGTGAAATGTTTGTTATAGTGCAGTAATTACTGGAATGATGGATGGATGCATGGATGGATGGATAGATGGATGCATGGATGGACAGATGAACTGATTCATTCATTCAGAACAGAAATGGCCAACCTGAAACTTTACTGAGCTCCTGACTCTGGACTAGTCCCAGTTTTAGAGTCAGCCACTCCTGGGTTGGAGTGCTGGCTCCACCTCTTACAATTGGTACAATCTTGGCAAGTTGTTCAACCTCTCCAAACCTCAGTTTCTAAATCTTTAAAATGAGATCCTGGGAGAAGATGTAGCTCAGTGGCTGAGCACCTGCTTCCCATGTATGGGGTCCTGGGTTCAATCCCTGGTACTTCGTTAAAAAAAATTTTTTTTAATGAGATACTAATTCTCATTGCCTCCACTCCCCAGTCTCCAGACTCTAATAGACCTGTGTGAACACACTCAGAGGAAGAAAGTAAAGGTTTATTTGGTTATCCACTCATCTGAAAAGCTTGTATCTACACAGGACTGTCAAAAAGAGCCGACTTAACTCACCAAATAAGTCATTTATATCCCATATTCATCATTGAATGAATTGGAGCTCACCATTCATTCAACAAGCTTTAACTGAATGTCATTTTGTCCCAGGAATTGTGCTTGGCTCTAAGGATTCACACATGAATAAATAGACATGGTTTCTCTCCACACCAAGTTTCTAGAATAGTAGAGGAGATATATATGCAACAACAGCTACAGAAAAGGGTAATCTCATCAACTTGCATCCCAACACTTGGCAGACAAGTGTTGTGTAAATATAGTTTGGGAAAGTAAAATAATAATAATAATAATAATAATAATAATTAATTAGTAAGATAAGGAAAGCACTAATGTCTTAGGAGCACATAGAGAGGAAACCTAAATTAGATATGGAAGGTCAGGGAGGAAAGGTATGCCTAAGCAGAAGAACTTTCCAGGAAGAGGGAAAATCATGTGCAAATGGCTGGAGGTAGGACAAAGTTCAATCTGCCAAAAACTGAGAGCAGTTAGTCTAACAGTTGCTCAGAGGTCACAGGCAGGGATTTGAAAGACAATCCTGCACAGATAAATAGGGACAGGATTTTGAAGGGCTTTGTGGGCCATTTAAGAAGAATGGATTTCTCTGAGGGCAGAAAGTCTTTAAGGATTTTTTAAATGTAGAGACATGGTAAGATATTTATTTTAGAGTCAAACTTAGGAATTACTTGGGATTTTGTTAAATGCAGATTCTGATTCAGTAGATCTTGGGTGGCACCTGAGATTCTGCATTTCTAATGAGCTCCCAAGTGATGCCAATGTTGCTGGTCCACAGACCATAGTTTACATATCATGATTTTAGCATGGTCACTCTAGCTGGTCTTAGAAAATGGATTGAAAGAGAGCACGACCAAGGAGGCTGGGACACCAGTGGGATGAGCTATGGTGAGGAAGTAGGCTGAGGAAAGGGTAAATGGGACAGAAATAAATAAGCAAAGATGAAATACGATAGGACTTACTGAGGGGAAAAAAGCAAGGATGACGCTCCAGTTTCTGGCTTGGGCATCTGAGTGAGTCAGGGTAGTATTCAATGAGCAGGGAAACATAGGAGAAGCCAAGTTTGGGAGAGAAGATGAATCCATCTTTTGACATGCTTCTTTTGAGGTTCCCCTTAAAAATCTAAGTGGAGATACCAAATAGACAGTTGCATTTAAAGATCTGGAGTTCATAAGAGAGTTCTAGACTGGAGATATATATACCTGGGAGCCATCGGCAGGTAGATTTTTATCTTTCCATCTCTATGATGTCAAAGGGACTAGAGTTAAGGTATACAATCAATGGCATTTGGTATAATCACTTTGATTGTACACTTTAGATAAATGGTATGATTTATGAACAAAAAAAATAGGGAGCATTGGGAGAAAATACACCAAATGTAAGATATGAACTATAGTTAGTAGTAATGCTTTGATGATGCTCTTTCATAATTCATAACAAATGTTTCACAGCAATGCAAGGTATGGGAGGTAAGGTGATGTATGGGAACCCTGTATGATGTAATGCATGTTTGTTTTGTAAGTTTACAAATTTTACTATACACTTATTGTTTATGTATGACCATGTATTAATGATACCTGTCAATAAAATTTTTTTAATGAAAAAAAATCAATTGGCAATAGATGTGAGGATCTTATTCCATTGGTCTATATGTCTGTAGCTGTTTTGATTATTGCAGCTTTGTAGTAAGTTTTGAAATAGGGAAGTGTGAATCTTGATGCAACTTTATCTTTTTCCTGATGGTTTTGGATAGTTGGGGCTCCTTACCCTTTCACATGAATTTATTGGCTTTTCCGTTTCTGCAAAAAGGCTCTCAGAGTTTTTATTGGTATTGTGTTGAATCTGTAAATCATGTTGGGTAGAATTGACATCTTAACAATATTTAGTCTTCCAATCCATAAACATGGAATGTCTTTCCATTTATTTAAGTCTTTAATCTCTTTCAGCAATGTTTTGTAGTTTCCTATGTACAAGTCCTTTATATCCTTGCTTAAAATTTTTCCTCAGTATTTGATTCTTTTGTTGCTATTGAAAATGAAATGTTTTTCTTTATTTTCCTTTTCAGCTTGTTCATAACTAGTGTATAGAAACACTTCTGATTTTTGTGTGTTGATTTTGAATGCTGCCACTTTGCTGAATTCATTTATTAGCTCTGGTAGCTTTGTTGGGGATTTTTCAGGATTCTCTATGTATAGGATCATGTTATCTGCAAACAGCAGAAGTTTTATTTCTTCCTTTCCAATCCAAATGTCATTTATTTCTTTTTCTTGCCTAATTGCTCTGTCTAGTACAAGGCTAAACAGCAGTGGTGAGGGTGGGTGACCTTGTTTTATTTCTGACTTTGGGGGGAAAGTTCTCAGTCTTTCACCGTTGAGTATAATGTTGGCTGTGGGTTTTTCATATATGCCCTTTGTCATGTTGAGGAAGTTTCCTTCCAATACTAGTTTTCTGAGTGATTCTATCAAGTTGAAGTACCTGAATTTCCCATTAATTGAGATGATCAAATAGTTTTTCCCTTCATTCTATTAATGTGCTATATTCCATTAATCGATTTTCTTATGTTGAACCACCTTTGCCTTCCTAGGATAAATCACACTTGATCATGGTGTTTAATTCTTTTAATGTGCCTTTGGGTTCAGAGAAATAATATTTTGTTGAGGATTTTTGCATCTAATAAATAAGGGATATGGGTCTGTAATTTACTTTTCTTATTATGTCTTTATCTGGTTGTGGTATTACAGTATTGCTTGCCTCATAGAATGAGTTAGGAAGTTCTGACAGTTTAAATCCAGATGGACCCCTGAAGATTATGTTCTTAAAGTTAATACATTCCTGTGGGTGTAAATCTATTGTAAGTAGGGCCTCTTGATTAGGTTACTTCAGTTGGGGCAGAGCTCAGGGTGGGTCTTAATCCTCTTACTGGAATCCTTTATAAATGGGATGAATACAGAGAGAAGAACAGAAAGCCAGAAGCAAGAAGCTGAAAGCAATGAAACCCAGAAGAGAAGACAGAGACCAGCAGATGTCACCATGTGCCTTGCCATGTGGCAAAGGAGTCTAGGATCACCAGCAGCCAGTCTTTGGGGAGAAAGCATTACCTGATGATGCCTTGATTTGGACATTTTTCTTAGCCTCAGAACTGTAAGCTTTTAAGCCAATAAATCTCCATTGTAAAAGAAAAAAAAAAAGGCCAGAGGGACTGAGTTGCAATTTCCTTCATTCTGGTAGCTTTTGAAGTATTTCCAATGTGATGGGGAAGGCTACAGGTGGCTCTGTGGCATTCTCCTCCTTACTGCTCTTCCAAGGTCCCCCACAAGCAAGTGTGATTGGGACCTGCTGGGTAGAGGAGCACTCCCTCACAGAAGCTGATGGGAAGCTCATCCTGGGTCTTTGCTTCAGTCCACTTTATATCCAAACTCAATCTCCTTCACAGAGTATTTGAGAAAAGCAAATGAGATAAGATTATGAAGAGTAACTTGCACAATGCTTGACAGAGAGTGGAGAGAGGGAAGGAGGTTATCATCATGGGTAAACCATGCCCAGGGGGACCAGTAAGAATTTGGCAGGACTTAAACCCAAGAGTCACATAGGCCTCTCACAGGAGCAGGCATGGGAAATAAGGGAACTGGCCAGGTACATCAATCTAATTATGGAAATCAAAGCACAGGGTTAGCAAACCAGGCATGAGGTTGCTGCTTGCCAACACACCAAGAGACTGGCTTGGTCTCCTTAAAACCCCCAAACCAGGGCTAGTACCCATCCCAGGGTCTGTGGTGGTCAAGTGGCTATGGCTGTGGGATTGGAATGATGCTATTCCACACCTCCATGCCTATATGGACTCAGCTACTTCTTCCTGGAAGGTCCCTCCACCCTTTCTTTTCAATACCCAGTTCAAGTCAGTTCTTCCAAGAAGACTTCCCTTGGTCAGCAACTTGTAGAATTGACCACTGCCGCGGTTCAGCCGAGGCATGAGGGAGCAGGCTGAAGGTGGTTAAGGGAGTCGGCGAGAATGATGAGTCGCACACCAAGTCAAGTGAGAATCAACGACTGACTTTATTGCAAGATAAGCACAGTTTTTATATTCTGTTTTTTGGCAAGCGTAAGCATTCTTTTTGAAGTTATGCAAGGTTGTAGACGCAATATTGACTTGAGATAAGCTCTTTCAGTTCCATGGCGACAGGATGTTAACTTTTTAGGAACAGTAACTTACGGCTTAGTAGTTCTTGCTCTGATGTTAAGATTAGATATGCTAGACATGTGGTTAAACTTTATGATAGGCTTGTGGTTAAACTTTATTGTCTTTATTTAAAAGGTTATCAGGATCCTAAACTATCTTCTAGGCAGTAGTTTCCTGCTTGTAGTTTACTTTTTAAAATTTTTACAAAGATCTAAAGAAATTCATTTTCTATATAGGCTTAAATTAACCAGGATTATTTGTAAGATATGGCATCACACCGAAATCATATGTACAGTTAAATTTGCAAGACTATTGTTTTTCTTAACTGTGTACGCAATAATCCTAAACTAGTTACGTTAGTAGTTAAATCATAATTTACAATAAACAGGCCGT
>JAQZBX010066049.1:0-16183 GCA_029593785.1 Cabassous unicinctus
ACCACACTTGAATAACAAGGGGGTTTTCAGGAGATAACTATTAGGCATTAATTACAGTTAGGCTTATAGTTTATTATAATTAGCTTTAGTTTCATTATTAGAGAAATAAGGCTCAAAAATGCAAACTAAAGTTGAGAACTTGGCTTACTATCCTGTTTTCTTTTATTAGGCAAGGCTTCTATATTCTAGAGCTTCTGACCATCTTATTTGAGAAAGTAGCAGGACTTCACCAGGACATATATTTTGTTAGCTTCTGTGAGGCCCTCTATTCAAAAGATTTTTTAATGTATTTTCACCACATTTTTGTGGAGTCACTCAAAAGCCTCCATATTTTCATGTGATAAAACTTTAATATTCTTTTCAGAAGTACCACAATTACTTTTGTAGTACTGCTGCTTTAACAACACCTTCAGAAAAACATATTTCATATTTCAATAAACTGATAATCCAAATAATCCAGACACAGGGATGTTCTACCAGTAAGATTGTTACTAATCATTCAATGAACAGAAAATTGTACTGAATGGTCTGAGAAGTAATACTGAAGAATGTCATCTGATAAAAATTTGAATGGGAGAAATATAATTCAGGAAAATTTTAAACTCCTGCTTGCTTCATAAGATTCATGAAGTTTACACTCTTAATGATGAAAGCAATCCACATTAAAAATAAACATGAAATTATCAAAGATCATTGAAATTACAAGAATTGCTACTGGATGCAGGCTCCAAGTAGTTCCCAGCTATTTCCACACTCCACTGATGAAGTCCTCTTGGTGGGGCCCTCATATGAAACAACACCCAACTGAGACAGCAAAGTAGCCTCCACAAGAACTGGCAAAATTAGTCATACAGTCTTCACAGTGTGTCCAAATAATCAAATGAACAAAAAGGAGAGGATAACTCAAGAAATTTGTATGAATGGAGACATTTTAAAAATAGGCAAAAGGACCCTTCATAATTAACTGTTATTTTCACTGAAATAAAATATTTAGCTGATTATAGTGTGATAAAGAAAATACCAGTTATCTAGAAAAAGGTTGGAAAATATCAAATAACTTGCAATGCCTGGACTAATGTGATATATGTTTGTTTTTGAAGCAGTTATGAGACATAGAATTTAGAAAGAAAATTGTTTATACCTTAAACAGTAGACCCTGATAGAAAACAGTGTAGTAAAATATTGAAAAGTAACAACAGCTTTCTTCTGTAGAAATTCAACATAAATTTTTTTAGTTTTATATAGAATATCATGTTTTAATATAATGAAATTTTGAGAACAATAATTATTGTTCATTTTTATATAAATAATATATATTTCTGTACTTATTTTGTTTTTTGCATTATTTTTATGCTGGAAAGTTCCAAACAATATTTTACTTAGAGTCTTCTTATTACTCCTTTTTTAAAAATTATTTTTCAAGATTTACCTTTGTTGTAGAAATTATGACTTTTATGGCTGAATAATATACCTTAAAAACATTATTCTGAGTGAAATAAGCCAAAGTTTCTGTTATGGTGGATGAAAAAGTATTGGTAATATATGGTGGTGATGGGAACACATTACAAAAGTAATTAATGCAAGTGATTTGTAAAATTAAAATGGTTAAAATGGCAAATTTTATCTTCACAATAAAAATTTAAAAAGTGAAAATACTCTGTTTTTATCTGTTTTCATTTGAGGAACATTTACTTTCATATATTTAGGGCTCAGTAATTACTCTGCAGTATTTATCAAGTAATTGACCTCTCAGTGATTTTCAGATCCATGTCAATTAAATTGTGGATTGTAAAACTAAAATTACACATGATTCTTTTGATTGTAACTATTCATTTGATTCTTTCAGTTCAAAATATATATAAAGCTTAGAATAATATTAAGATCAAATCAAATATCAGTATAATTTTAATAACATTTTTATAAAACTACTTATAATTTTAAGATAAAGTTATTTAAAATAATATTTAGTTTTATGTTGAGTTAGCATGATATTATCTTCAAATATCCCATTATGGAATTTTGAATTTTTCTTTATGGTAAATGTACTAATTATTTTAAAATTAATTTATTTTCAATGTGAACATCTTAGAGATGTCTGAGTTTGTGTCATAGACAAAGGATATAATGCACAAATTATTTTCTAGGTCCCACTTTCATTCACCAAAAGAAGCCTATTTATTTCTAATCATGACTTTTTTGTATAGTCTACATCACAGGGGATGTAGATAATCTTCTTTCACAAAGCCGTAATAGTTACAGAAGTATTTTCAGGACCCACCTAAGGATAAACTCTAAATAACCCAGAGAGGGCTTTTTCAGGACTTGGGAATCATCCTGAATAACATTGCAATGACAGATATAGGCCATTACATATCTTCTCATAGCCTGCAGAACTGTGTGGGAGAGTGTAGACTACAACGTGAATTATGATCCATGCTAATTGCAAAGCCCCAGGAAGCATTTATCAATTGAAATGAATGTGCCTCATTAATGAAGGATGTTATTTATTTGGGAGGATGTGGGAGGTGTGGGGAGCAGGCCATATGGGAATCCCTATTTTTTTTGTGTAAAATTTGTGTAATCTATCTATCTTTAAAAAAATATATTTAAAAAATAATCCATAGAAGTTTGTTTTTTTTTTTTAATCGGAGGTAGGAAAGATTTACCCTATGTTTTCTATTGAGTTATAGCAATGTTTACAGTAAGGCCTTTGTTCCATTGTTTGTGGTTTTTTAAAATATATTTTTATTGAAGTATATCACTCATACCTGAACATGCATAATTTATTAGCATATGGCAAAGGTTGTGAGCTTACAAAATAAACATGCATAACATCACACAGGGATCCCATTTATCATCCCTCCACCAACACCTTGCATTGTTGTGAAACCTTTGTTACAAACAATGCAAGAGCATCATCAAAATGTTACTACTAACTATGGTCCCTATCTTACATTTTGTGTATTTCCCCCAACCCACCCTATTTAAAAAAATATATTAAAGAGATTGTAAACTTACAAAACAGTCATGTGCATGTGTAGAATTTCCATACAACACCCTTCACATTCCATTTTGAATTAATATTTGTATATGGTGTGAGGTAGAAGATCAACTCCATTGTTTTTCATGTGAATGTCCCATTGTCCCATCACCATTTGTTGAAAATATATATATTTTTTATTTTTATGTTCATTTTTTACAAACAACACTCCCCCTTTCTCCTTCCTCACCTCACCTGGTGACCGCTACTCTGCTTTCTATCTCTACAAATTTGTTATTACTAGTCATCTCTTAGAACTGATATCATATAA
Organism: Cabassous unicinctus; assembly: GCA_029593785.1. NCBI lineage: Eukaryota > Metazoa > Chordata > Mammalia > Cingulata > Chlamyphoridae > Cabassous > Cabassous unicinctus. The sequence continues at coordinate 3,312 of JAQZBX010066049.1, forward strand.
TTTTTGACCTTAGGTATCTTGCTTCTTTCACTGACCATGTTTCAAGTCTCTCCCATGTTGCAGCATGACTCATAATTCACATTTATCAGTCTTCACCAATACCAATGTGGGTACCCCGCACTGACTCTTCAAGTATGTCCATGTCATGAGGGTACTGCTATAACCCTGACTACATTTGGTAGTGGACAATGGTGACAACTACAAGAGCATCCATGGTAGTGGGCTGGGCCACTTGGACCCTGGGTGCACCCTTTCTGTGTACCCATTTCTCCTGAATGATGACTCTGAGCAGTGGTCTGCTCTGGACCTCCAGAGAGCACGCCCACCCCTGGGAGGAGGCAGATGGTAGCCATGGTGCAAGGTGTCCAGGAGGACCCTGAGGCAGCCACTCATCCATCACTGATATTCAAGTTGGGAGGAAGGTGCCCACTCAGCTCCCCCAGCTCTGGGATGCTGTGGCTCTGGCAGAACAACTTGCTGGATCAGGTCCCCCTGACACTCCCTCCCTACAACACCCCCAACTCCTTCACTAGGCATCAGAGCCCTGTCTGATCGTTCATACACTCCCCAGTGTGCTCCCCACATGTGTACACCCTTACTAGAGCCTCCTTCACTCTGGAACCCATCAAGCCCTTGCACACCTCAGAATCCCTGTGGCTCAGTGCCCCTCCCATGCCCCCGGTTCCATGCAGTTCTCATCCTCAAAGGTGTGCTCAGAGACCACCACCTTGGGGTTCTTGTAAAAATCACAGGCTTTGGGGTGTGAACCTACCACTGGGCCACATCACAACCCTTCACAGTCAGGTTAACATGGGAACTTCTCAGAACCTCAAGACTTCAGACAGCCCAGGGTATCTGCCCCCTCTCAGGGCCACCCAACCAGGGGGAGGGTGGTGGGAGAGAGGGGGATGGGGCTTTAGCTAGCCTCCCACAGCCTCGTTGTCCTCAAGCTGCCTGCAGGTCCACAGAGCCACCCCCACAATTGGCAGCAGAGGAAGGGCAGTGGGCAACTCCAGGGTCAGCATTCGCACCAGGCCCACTGCACTGCTGCCCTGCCCAGCTGGATTTGTGGTACCACAGGCCCATCAAGGGGAGTGGGGGGAAAAGATCAGGTGCCTACAGTGTGGGGTTAGCGAGGGAAGTGCGGGAGTGGAGCTGATGGGCACTGCCTGTGCCCGGGGAGGAGGGGTCCATTCCATGTACTGTGTTCTGGACCTTCCGGGCCCTAAGTGGGTGCCCAGCTGTTGGCATGACCCAGGGGGCCCATGTGGTGTCTTCCACATCTGCACATTAGAGGAGCCCTTTGCCAGTGTGTCTCCAAGCGTGGCACCCCCCACCCATACCCAGCTAGGGATCCCGGCTGTCTGTACTCGCTGAGTGCCCCTTACTCCAGTCCAGGTCCAAGGCCCCTGTGTGCAGTTAGAAAACTAAGGCCTATGGAGAGGCAGACAACAGGAATGGACAGAATCCAGAGGACATAGAAAATTCTGTCCACCTAGGCCTGGCCTCAAGCCTTCCAATGGGGTTTGCTTTGGAAATGAGAGCCCCTAATCCTGTGGGACCCCTACCTGCTCCTGCCCACATGAGGTGATTTTCTTCTGAGAATCCTAAATTTCATTCACAAACATAAGTACATATGCACACATACACACAATAAGTAACCAGTGCGGACAAAGTACGGGGAGTCAGAGTAGAAGCTGGCACCGGAGAGGTGACAAGAGACAGAGAAAAATGGTTACAGACAGCTCTGCCATGGGGGCAGTACTATCAGCCTCCTGACAACATGCACAGGGCCCACAGCACAGGGAGGGGAAGATGACAGGATGATGGGTAGGGGGATGCCTGAGGTTCCCAGGGGTCTGCTGGGCCTGGGTATCCCCAGGGCAACAAGAAGTGGACAAAGCTGGTGTACTGCCTATACCACTCTGGGCACCTGGAACCAGGATAAGCTCCTGTGTGGATGGAAGCTATTAGAGAGAAGGCCTCAGTTTCCTCCAATATAAATTGGGGTACTTAAGAGTAGGTGACCTCAAGCATTCCACAACTAGAATTATACTTCCTTGTGGTTCTCCATCAATGACCCACCATGCTCTGAAACCTTGGAAAATATGTTCTACACCCTGGGGGTCCTTCTGAGCAGATACAGGCTTGGAGGTTTGGGGGCATGAGGACTTGGGGTGGCATAGAGCATGAAGCAACATCAGACCACAAGTCCAGGGTTCAGGGAAAGACAAACCTTGTGAGATCCTTGGATATGATAAAATACAGAATGAGAACCTTTGGAGGGTTTTACACCTGAGTGTGACAAATTCTGATATTCACTGAATTTCGACCCCCTCCTTGTGTGTGCTTAGAAATGAGGCCAAAGTCATAAGTGACTTTCCAAGATCACAACCCCTGAACTCAGCCCTGATTTGAATTGTGTCCCATACTGCTTCCCACCCCTTCTTGTACATCTCTTTTATCTCCCTTCATGCATTTGCTTCACATGACACCAGTCCTTGAATTTTCTAGGAATTATCTGTCATCTACCTGATGTCCTCTTGGGGAAGTAGGACCTAGAATGGTCCAATTGTGCCAGAGGGAAGACTTAGAAGACACTGAGGGGCACAATGACTTGTCCAGGGTCCCAGAACTGGCAGGAGGAGGACTTGGCCTGAACCCAGCTCAATCCCCTGAGATGGTTCCTGATGCCCCCAGGCCTTAGCAAGGCAGCCTGGAGTCCTGTGCTGGTAAATTGTGCACAGTTGGGAAAGGACATGGGAGAGGATGGTGAGCAGTCAACAGCCCAGAGGGGTGCTTGGGGAGTTGTTATCCAGGAAAGGGTTACAAGGAAAGGGACCCAGGAAGTGACCTCACTTCCTTGGAGATGGAGTTTAACAGAATTTGGAACCTGGTAACCAGGCACCCACATTCTAGAGACAACCCCTAACACCTCACTCGGGCAGAGAGGCTCGAGAAAGCAAGATGTTCACTTGCTGCTTCCGTGCTTCCCGAGACTCCTGCATCAAAAATCCCCATGGCAAGAGCCTTAGCCAATGCTGCTGGCATTGGTTCACTCCACAGCCTTGAAGGCTGTGGCCATTTAACAGGAGGAACCACAAGGTAACCCAGGGGGCTGGATAGGATCTGCAGGCCAGGCCAACCCTGTGGCTCTACCTGGGCAGCCTCAGCTCCTCCACTCTGGTGGAGGAGAGTGCAGGGGAGGGGCATGAGTGTGGACATTCCTGGGCAGGAGCAGGGTTTGGGATGAATGCCAGGTGGCTCATCATATTCACTTCTAGGAAATGCCTGGCAGTGCAGGATGGGGAGACCTAGGCTGGTACTACTCTACCCAGATATTAATCCTGAGCTCAGAGTTATCATTTCTCCTCTGGGAGGAAGACTACAGAAAGGATCTGTGCCTCATCTAAGAGGAGAACTTCACGTGGGCTTCTTCCACTTTTGGACTGCCAGGCTGGCTCCTGATGCCTCCAGGCCTGGCTAATGGCTCTGTTTTTGCAGGGCTCCTCCCATGAGACCAGTGATGAGCAGGAAGTTGAGATAATTGACACCTCTACCCTTACCAGGGTGTTGGTGCATCATACCACCAACAGGGACCAGAGCAGGATGGAGGTGAGATGGGAGCAGAGGGTCTGCCACACCCAGGTCCCTAGACAGTCATGTGGGCTCCGGATCCCAGAACCTGCCCGGACAGCACCCCAGCTTCCCTCCCAGGGACTCCTTCTATCAGTGCTCAATCCCACACCCAGAGGGATCCAGGCCCCAATGCCAACCACAACTGCCCCCACCCAACGCCAGCCTTGAGCTGGTGAATGTTTGATGGAATATCAGAAAAGACACTTCTATAAAGATTCACCTTCATGTTAAAACATGAAGGTAATTGTTTTTGCTATGGTTTGTTTATTTACTCTTTACCTGCCCCACAGGTGCTCTCCCATCCCAGGTGTCCAACATGCAGTCAGCTTATTTGTACCCCAAACCTTTTCTCTCCTTACTCACTGTCACCTCTCCTGGGTAATTTTTACATAAAGATGGTGAGGGAATGATACTGTATTACACGTTTCTCCTCAACTTACCATTTAACAGAACTCACCCCTGTGACTTCCAGGTCAGGTGCCAGGGGTGCATCATTATCATAGGGTAGGCTGGGGCCTCAGGGGATCAGCCTCTCACTCCCTTGGACCTTGATAGGAATTCTTCCTCTTGCCATTTGAACAGTGCTGCAGGGAATATTCCGTGTCCTTGAATATCCTAATTTTTCCAGATCACTCTGAATAGACTCCTGGGAATGGGATGGTCTCAGGAAGGTTACGCAAATATAAATTTTGAAAGCCTGGGGCCAGTTAAAACAGTTAAAGACCAAAAAGCAGGCTGCTTCACTGTCATCTGTCAACCTTGTGTGTGAAAAGGTTTGAAACACTGGTTTGGTGTCAGCATGGAAAATAAAGTCATATTGCAATTTCCCCAGTGAGGAAGTGACCATTCTTGAATATTTTCAAGACAATTTAGAATTTCTCTTCACTGTATCGTCAGCTCACATCTTTGGCCAAGCAAAGGTCATTCACCCACCATCAAATTCCTAGGCATTTACCAATAAACAGTATCAGGGATCATAATACCATCAGATTAGCAAAACTCACTTTAATGCAAAAGACAGAAGAGAAGTCATCCTGCTTTGTAATCAAATGCCTGCACCCAAGGTGGGTTCTCCCTGTCAAGGTCAATAATCTGTAGAAGTCTATGTTCCACCTTCTGACCCAGTTCCTGAGATCTTGGTAATTCCTGGTCTGAGTTTCATTCCCAACCCTCCTGGTGGACACAGAGAAGCTCTGACTGTGTTTTCTTCCTCTGTCACTAACGCTGAAACCCCAGTGTGAAAATTATCCTGCCAAGGATGAGGAGAAGACCAGCCCAGAGGAGGCATTCAAAAGAGAGAGCAGGCAGAAGGAGCTGGGCCAGAGTCTGGTGCACAGCCACCTTGACAGGCAACACTCAGTCACCTGCCCTTTTCTGGGGAAATATAAAAACTTCCACCACCCCCCAAGAGGCCCGGGACCAGCTGGTCATCAGGTGAGCAACATGCCCCAATGTAGCCCAAACTCTGCCAGCCTTCAGCATGTGTCTTGGGACATAACTTCAACTCCCTGCACCTCACGTGGCTGCTTGGAAGACTAGGGCTTTAGAAGACACAGATAACAGGGTTACTAAGTTTATCAAACAGGACACACCATGAGAAGTGTTGACACAGTGCTAGCCAGTGTCATGGGCTGCTTGAGGGCTTGAGGTTTCAGTCTTATTCTTATTTTCGCAACATATAGAAGCATATGACTCAGCCCTCACATACCCCTTGATCATGAGCCCACTTATTCCCATAATGTCAAAATGTTGGAGATTTCATCCAATGTCCAGATCTGAAGTCTAGTTAGGAGAGAGTTTGCAGGGAGCTGGGAGGAGTGCCCCAGACCCACTGTGACTTCTGGGAAGCTGCTGCTGGGGTTCAAACAATATATATCTACAGGGTGCCTTTGTGTGGAGGAACATTTCTATATTTAGTCTAGTTGTAAGAATAAAGAAGAAAAATCTCTGGCTACGGGACTTCCATTCTAGTCAGGTCTTAGTGACTGTAGGTCTCATGAGCAAGAAGGGTCTAGAGCACAGATGTGACACCCTCATGGCTCCCTGCATGTATGTAAGAGACTTCCGTGTTATGGAAGGGGATGGAAGATGCCTGACACAAATGAAAATGTGAGTGGACACTAGGTTAAGAACAAAAGGTTCCTTAATCTTTTTTGGAACGAAAAATGAGGGTGTGAGTAGTGGCTGAGGGAGGCATGTCAGGTCACGAGGCCCCCATATCTAATGGTTCTACCATCCCAAAATCACCCCATCATAGGTAGATTTACCCAATTCCTGACTCTTAACTCAGGATACCTGTTCCCAGAAAAGGAGATGGGGTGAGCAACCTGTTCCCCCATCTAACTGAATGCTCATTCGAAGATGCTCAGCTGCACACAGGGGGTGGCTAGGTTGTACCCATACTTCCAGAAGACAGTGTCAGGGGGACGAGAACCTCATATGCACAGAGATAATAAGGCAAGAGTTATTGTATGAGCCTCAGTTTGAGATGCAAAGAGGGCTCTGACAAGGCTTGGGTTGGAGGCCCACTGACAAACAAGTATTAAGGGGGTTCTTAACCTTGCACACTCAGCAGAGTGAGCAGAGGAGACATCCACATCTCTGATGAGCTGGAGTCCAGATTCCTGTAGAGCATGCAGGGAAAGAGACAGATATATGTTAGGGATACCTGATATAGGAGAGACTTGAAGATGATTTGGCATGACCCCACAATGGTTTAATCTCTTCACAAGTCCCCTCTGTGTTAACATTTAGCCAACGAAAGGACTACGAGGGAGGAGAAGGTTAGTGGGGTGAGGACAAGGGGATGGATGGGGCAGGTAGACGGGCCATCCACTAACACAGACTGGAATATTTTTGGAAGGCAGAGTGGAAGGAAAGGCCAGACCTCTGATCTGATGCCCACCATTATCTCTGCAGTGCCATATCCTGCTTCCTGGGAGCTTTTCTGGAACACCCTACGGCAAACATCTTTCATACCCTGAGCTCTACTGGCCACAAGGCCCTGTTGTGCACCGTGGAAAGGAACATCATGGGGTCACAATTGTAGTGAGAGGCCCAAATTTCCCATGTGCAGCTTGAGACTGTCTATTCAAGACTGGCTGAGCCAGAGGGTTAGGAGAATTGGGGGTGGATGACTGTGAGGCTGAGTGGAGGACCGGAGTTCCTGGAGTTAACTCTGGGCAGAAAAGTCAAGGGGTGGTATTGGCCCAGGATAGAGGAACTTCAGAAGTGTCATCTAGGTACCTCTGCCATGGAAGGCTTCCTGGGTTGGTGGTATGGCTTTGGTCATTTGAATCCAAAAGCATGGGGATATATTCTTCTTTTGTAAAATCACCCAGAAAGGCTTACAGTTTGTTCAACATTCCTCTTCCAACTCCAGCATCCAGATGTGTTCCCGCTATGTTAGCAGCTCTAGCTGCTCACCCAGAACCATCACCAGATGGAGAAACATGGAAAGAGCTGGAGTCCACTATCAAAGAATGGAAAATGTGAGTGGACTCCCGATAGGAACGAGTGTTTCCTTTCTCTTCAGTGGAATGGTAAATGTGAAGTGTGGTAGTGTGTGGAAGGGGCAGGTCAGATCCCTGTTGACCCCACATCTGATGTTTCCTACCATCCCAACATCACCCCATTGTGGTTCGACTTGCCATGATCCCAACTGTAACTCAGAATACCTGGTCCCAGAACAGGAGGTGTGGTGAGCAGCATGTTCCCCAATCTGCCTGGATGCTCAGTCAAATATGCTAAGCTGCAGGCAAGGGCTGGCCAGGCTGCACCATGCCTCCAGGAGCAGAGTATCATAGGGATGAGGACCTCACAGGCATACAGAGTGATGGAAGCCTTCTGCTTAAGCTTCAGATTGTGGTATAATTCTAGCCCTCAGAAAACTTGCTGTAGCAGGTCTCCCGACTACCTCGTATTTAGAGAGTGCCTTCTGTTAATGCAGACACAGCCCGTCCTTGACCATCTGAAACCCAGATTCCTTTGTGATATATGTGAAATGTTTCTGAAGTCACAGTACTTCTTCAGAATATTGATCACAATCTCCCTACTGTGAACCTTCTTCAACCAGTCCCCTGCTCAGTTGCCAGTCAGCCACAGGCAGGACTACCAGGGAAGGGTGTGGTTTGGGCTGGGGACATATGGATGTGAGGGGCAGGTAGAGGAGTGTCCCTCATGTGCACACATTGTTAACATTGGAGGAGATGATGGTATGAAGGGCCCGGCCTCTGATCTGCCTATCCTCCTCCCACCAGGGCCATATGTTACTTCCTGGGAACATGGCTGGACTACCACCTAAGCAGAATCATCTCTCATCCCCAGGGCTCTCCGAGATGCAGGGCCCTGATGGGGTCCGTGAAGATTAAAATCCAGACCAGTGAATTGCCATGCCAGGCACATCTCTGTGGTTAGAGGGTGAATCCGGTTGGGTATCATTGCCTGTGAGGGTAACTGTACAATCTGGGGGCAGCACCCAGGTAGGAGGCTTCAGGGCTCCTGTGGGATTAGGAAGTAGAAAAACCTCAGAAGATCATCTAGTGGTCCTGTGTAAGGAAAGCTTCCTGGTTTGGGGCTGGTGGTTTCAGGCCATTGCCCCTGAAAGGCTTGGGGAAAGTTTCTGCCATTAAAAAGGCACCTGGCAAGGCTGGCATGATGCTGAACGCTGCTCCTCTTCCAGCTCCTCTGTCAGGTCCAGCACCTTCAGCCTCTGCAGCTCTACTTCCTGCTCATCTTGCTTCTGAGCTGGATGAAACAAAAACAGCAGGGCCCAATATGAGGCTGGGCACAATGCCAGTCCGGGCTCCAGCATCACCATCCAGAGGAAGGTCAGATAACGAGCTCGTGCCTGGCCAGGGACCGCAGGAGGCCGAAGCTTCACTTCTCCAGCTTGGACCAGAGGATGGAAAGGAGACTTCCTTCCCCTCTCCTGAGAGAAACTCTGTGACATTTGTCATAACTTTTTTGTTTTTTATTTTATATATGGCTACATTTATTCTGTAGTGCTAAAATATATGTTAAGTTTTTGTTGTTATTATCTCTTCTGTAGTGTGCTTAACAGTTTCTTAGGTACATTTAGAGTTGTGCAAACATCTGTCACTGTCATTGAGAACATTTCTTTACATGAGCCAGGAACCCCTCCCTGCTCAGCTGTCACCCTCCTTTCTCACCTCCTTTGGACCTGGGAACTACTGACCAGCTGCTGCCTGTGTCCTTCTGCCCTCGGCCCTGGCCTGAGTAGGTGGACGGTCTTAGTTCCTGGCCTGGAGTCAGCCTGGACCAGGCAGCCATTATTCTCTTTTGACAGATGGGGTCAGGGCAGCTCAGGCAGGTTAAGTGATTGTCCAAAGTGCCCAAGCTGGAATGTTAGGCAACAAGGATAGCACCCAGAATGGGGATGATAGCAGGGGCAGGTGCCTGAAGTCTGAGTCACCCATTTGGTGGATGGGACCCTCCATTCTTTTGCCCCTGCCAGTGGCTCAAGCCACACACTTTTTCAAGTTCTGGCAGTTTGGTCGAGGAGGTGCTCTTCGCTTGGTTTACAGGATATAGCCAGAATTGAGTGCACATAAAAGAGCGGCTCTGTGGCCTCCTGAAATTGTCCAGATGATCTCCCCCACCACACGGGGCACTTGGTCATCCAAGGAGATCGAGGAAGAGGTACGGAGAGGTCTTGGTGCTCCTGAGAATTACAGAGATTGCCCTATATGGCAAGGCACTCACTGGACGTGATCATCCAAGGGTCCTGGAGGGAGGCTGTAAGGGGTATATAGGATCTAGAGAATTGTTCAGGACTCACAAAGAAACTCAGATTCCTATGCCTCAGCAAAGTGAAGGCATAGACTTATTTAAGGTTTCTACAATTTTATTCGAGTTTTTACTCATCCCCACTCAACATTTTGAGGCATCTTCCTCTTATTCAGTTCCATCAAAATATAGTTTTCTCTGCAAACAAATCTGAAATCTTCATTTTATTTGATAAGGTACATGTCTTATGCACTTTCATTTTTACCATGACTGACAAGAAGCTCAGAGCTACATTTTCTCCATTTTTTCTATAAAGTTTCTTCCAACATATCTAGGTATATTTTATCTTCTTATCTTTTAAGAATGCCCAAATTATTTTTATTGTAACTGACAATTAGTTTATAGAGGTGTTTTATGTTTCACAGGTTTAAGCTCTATTGTACAGGATCAAGATGGAGCCCTTAAGAGTCATTAAAGAGACACCAGCATGCTACATTCTCTCTGGCCGTGCAGCGACTTAACAGTGGGATGGACTGGGGGATGTGGAAGTGTGGGCAGGATTAGGTGGGGCAGGGAATTCTAGAAGAATTTTGTAAACCCCTTGAGACTGAGATGTTAGAATGTTACCTCTCATTTCTCATCAGGTCGCGTCAAATCAGAGGAGGCAGAACATGTGGGAACATGTGCAAGCTTTCCCAACGGTCCCTGAGTTTCTGAGCTGCCTGATGAGGACTTTACAGTATGGTGAAGAGTGCCAGACAGGTCTCCCCTGGGAAACACGCTGCACCCACTTCCACTCGATGTAGGCTGTTGTGAGTGGAGATTTGGGAAAGGAGCATTTCAGCTCAAGGTGGAAGAAAGGGACCTGGAATCTGTGATGGAGGGAAATACACTCGTGCCAATCTCAGTGTCAACCCAGATACCCAAGGCAATCACTTGGTTTGAGATGAAAAAGATCACAGCTTTCTGTAAAAATTGGTATATATCTAAGTGTTTCCTTGTTCAGTCATTATATTGTCACTCTTGAGACAAGAAGGAGCCTGAGGATGGGAGGTGGCCCAGCAGAGCTAAGCATCTGCATGTCTGGGAACAGTGATGGAGACAGTCCAGATCTGGGTGAGGTTGCAAAGCCCCACACACGGCTGAGGGTGAGCTTCCCAGCAGAAGGTGGCGCACAGGATGTGGAGGGATGAGGGGTAGACACCATGGATAGCTGTAAGCGCAGGAGGTGGTGGTCCAGAGAATTTACTCTGAGCAAATAGGCAAAACAAGCAAAACTGTGCCCTTTGGCTTTTTCCTAATTCATCACTGGTTAGCACTAGGTAATAATCCATCAGGACCTGTGAGGTTTATTACTCGGAGCCATATCCCATGGTCGGGCGGGGAGGGAATGAGTTACTTTGCTGAGTTTCACTTAGAGAAACTAAGTGAACTTAGTTTCTTAAACTTTTTTATTTAAGGTATTTATTTACCTTAAAAAAGAGTTTTCATGGCTAAGAGATTTCAAAGTGAGTTAGGATGTCATTCCAGAGGTTAAGCTTATGACGGATTGAGCCAGATTTCACTAACTGCCACAGTAAACAAAGACTGAAACAAAAGTGCTTCCAAGGTCTCTACAGACACCTGTACAGTACTGGCAAGTCACAGAACCCATGAATTCAACTCTCTCTCGACGGGCCCTATTTGGGAATAAATGATAATCTATTCACCCAATATAACATAGTTATCCTCATTTGTAATTTCCTTACTCATGATTTTTCTATTCCTTTTATTTGAACCTATAATTATCCTTATACCAGTTAAAATTATGTCTCAGAGACTTAATACTTCACATTGTTCATTTGCCAGTTGAACCCAGAATCTCAGCAGAGTTGCATTCAACTCTTACTCTCCAATTTTTTGGGCTTCCCCTGGACAACCACCAAAATGATTATTATGGACAAGTCCCACCCCAATAACAAGGAGCATCTACAAATACAAGCAAAATATTCCCTTCCATCTGCCCCATAAAATCTAAGGCCCCTGTCAACACGAAGAAGTCAGTACAGACATCATCCCAGGGGTCAGGGTAGGTAATACCTGGGGGATATCCAGGATTGCCGAGGCCTCAGTGTAGAAGATACAACATGAGAAAGTACTTGTTGACTGATGTAAGCCCCAGGATGTGATGGCCTGCTTCAGCTTTCCCAGCCTTGGCCTCTCATCAAGAAGTAAAGACAACTCAAGTGCACCACATTGGTAGATAGCATCCTTATGGAATACATAATCATAGAGATTATGCAATCCAGCCATTTTATGGGACCTTGAATCTCAGTGAGCCAAAGAGCCACTGAGGCTCAAACAGAAAAAGTGCTTGATCCCTAGAGTAAGACAGTGAGTTAGTGCCTGGACTTGTGCAAGAAACAGAAAAATCTGCCTTTGTTTGCTTAGTGATGGCTCTTATCATAAAGATCTTCAACAGAGCAGAGCTTTCAATAAATTTGTAACTAACAATAGTAATTTTGAGAGATATTGTCAAAAATCTTCAGAATGTGTTAATAAACTTCTATCTGTATATGTAGCATTTGTCCACCTCTTACTGCCTCTTTATTATCCCTCACAGGTCAGTCAAATGGGTAGAAACTTAAAAGCCTTGAGTGCCATCTGCCCATTGGCCACAAATGGTTTTGTGCCCCAGCGTTAGATCCTCCCTGTGGGATGAGCTCTGAGCATCAGTGCAAGATGTGACCCCAGGGCCTCCTGGGCAGCTTCCACACTGTTGGCCAGACCAGCCCTCCCCAGGGCAGGGACAGTTCAGGCTGGTGATGTCCCCATGCATTGGGGATCCCTGATGGAGACTGGCAGTTCCCCTGAGTTTAGAGAAGAAGCAGGAGCCCAAGGAGACATTGTGGTCAGAATTTATAGTACAGAGTACTGTACTCTGAAGGAGGGAGCTGAAAGCAGAGTGGAGAGCTGCCCAGGGAGGAAGAGATGAGAGGGAGTGAGAGGAGAGAAAGAGCTCTACAGAGTTGCATATCTGTCTCCCCTCAGGCTTCAGCTGAGCACTATGAATGTGAAAACATCTACTCAAGGACTGGGACAAAACCAGCACAAGGAATGGGCCAAACAATCTTTGGTGCTCATCAGGGATGTGGAATACTTCACATCCTCACCAGTCAACAAGGGAAATCTCATAATTGTGGTACATAAGGTAGAACACTCACAGGCTTGCCACAGTTGAGGATTAATGGGTATGAAATTAATACTGTAAATCATATCAATAAGTATCATTTGACTAAAGAATAAGTAGAACAAATTTTTAAAAATATACAGGTTACAAGATTAACATGTACAAATCAGTTGTCTTTTTATATAACAAAAATGAACTACCTAAAGTAGAAACTGAAATTAAAGTAATTCCATTATATTCGCATCTAAATCAAAAACAATAAATTTAGACACCAAGTGACAAACAGATACACTGATAAAATACAAAACACTGTTAA
>JAQZBX010066050.1:0-16181 GCA_029593785.1 Cabassous unicinctus
AATTTGCTGAATATAGGTCCTTTATGTCTTTGATTATGTTTATTCCTAAATATTTGATTTTTTTAGTCTCTGATGTAAGTGGGATTTATTTCCTGACTTTCTCATAAGATTGCTCATTAGAAGTGTATAGAAGTACTACTGATTTTTGCATATTATTCTTGTATCCTACCTCTAGGCTGAGCTTGCTTATTACTTCTAGTAGATTTGTTGTAGATTTTTCAAAATTTTCTATATATATGAACATATCATCAGCAAAGAGCAACATTTTTACTTCTTTTTCTATTTAGATTCTATTTGTTTTACTTGCCTAATTGCTTTAGCTAGAACATCTAGCACAATATTGAATGACATTTGTGAAAGCAGGCATTCTTGTCTTGTCCTGATCTGAGAGGTAAAGCTTTCAGTCTTTCACTATTGATTTTAATGCTAGCTGTTTTTCATGTAGGCATTTAACGTGTTGAGAAAACTTCCTTCTATTCCTATCTTTTAAAGTGTCTTTATCAAGGTTTTGTCAAATGCCTTTTCTGCATCAATTGAGAGGATTAAGTGATTTTTCTTCTTCAGTTTATTAATATGGCTTATTACACTGATTTTCTTGTGTTAAAACACCCTTGCATACCTGAAAAAAACTCACTTGATTGTGGTAAATAATTATTTTAATTTGCTTCTGGATTTGGTTTGCAAGTATTTTATTGAGGATTTTTGCATCTGTATTCATTAGAGAAATTGATACCATAGTATCTTTATCCATTTTTCATATAAGGTGATGTTAGCTTCATAGATCATTCTATGATCTATGGAAACATTTCTTTCTGTTCAGTATTTTTGCAAGAGCTTGAGCAAGATTGGTATTAGATCATCTTTGAATGATTGGTACAATCTTTACATGTCATTGGTTTGTTGAGTTCCTCTATGTATTTATGTATTTTTACAAATTTGACCATTTAGTCTATGTTGTCCAGTTTTTTGACATACGGTTGTTCATAGTATCCTGTTATGGTCTCTCTTATTTCTGTGACATCCATGGTAATGCCCACTCTCATTTCTGATTTTACTTATTTGAAATCCTCTGCTTATTCTTATTAGTCACTCTCCTTTAGGTTTTATCCTTTTTTTTTTTTTGACCTCAAAGAAAAAACTTTTGGTTTTGTTGATATTATTCCTCTCTTTCTCTTTCTTTCTCTCTTTCTGGTTCCCAATATCATTCATCTGCTCTGATCTCTGTTGTTTCTTTCCTTCACTTTGTTTAGGATTAGTTTGCTGTTGTTTTTCTAGTTCTTCCAAGTGTGCAGTTAGATCCTCTATTTTAGCTCATCCTTCCTTTTAAAGATAAACATTGAGGGCTATAAATTTCTCTCTCAATATTGCCTTTGCTATATACCATAGGTTTTGATATTGTGTTCCCATTTTCATTCATCTCTGTATATTTACTGATTTCCCTTGCAATGTCCTCTTTGACCCAATAATTATATAAGATTTTCTTTAATCCCCACATATATGTGAATTTTACCTTTTTCCATTCATTATGGATTCCCAGTTTCATAGCATTGTGGTCAGAGAAGGTGCTTTGTATAATTTCAATCTTTTTAAAATTTATTGAGACTTGTCTTATGACCCAACATATGGTCTATCCTGGAAAAGGATCCATTAGCAATTAAAAAGAATGTTCATCCTGCTTCTTTTGAGTATAATGCTTTATAAATTTCTCTACACATATTTCATTTATCTTATTATTTAAACTCTCTGTTTCCTTATTTATTCTATGCCCAGATATTCTACCCAATGCTGAGAGTGGTGTTATACTTTCCAGCTAATATTGTAGAGACATCAATTCTCCCCTTCAGTTTTGCCAGTGTATTCCCCATGTATCTTGGAGCATCCAGATCAGGGGCATAAATATTTATTATAGTTATTTCTTCTTGGTAGTGACCTACATGGTCTCATAACATTTTGCATCTAAACTCTATTTAATCTGATATTAGTATCACTACTCTAGTTCTTTTTCAGCTACTATTTGCATGGCATATCTTTTTCCAAAGTTTCATTTTCATCCTAGTTGTGTCCTTATTTCTCAGTTAAGTTCTTATAGACAGCATATGGATAGCTAATTTTTATCCATTCCATTACTCTATGTCTTTTGATTAGGTAATTCATTCCATTATAATTCAATGTTACTATTGTAAAAGCATTATTTACTTTGTCCATTTTGTCCTTTGTCTTTTCATTGTCATAGTTTACTTTTTTCCCTCTTTTTACACTTTAAGCTACTAGTAATATTCATTTCTCTTGCCCTTGTTTTCTCTATTTAGCCTGTAGCACTCCCTTTAATATCTCTTGTAAATCTGATTTTTTCATAATATACTAAGTTAGATTTCGTTTGTTTGTGAAGTCTTTAAATTCACCTTCATTTTTGAAGAACAGTTTTGCCTGATAAAGAATTGTTGGCTGGCAGGATTTCTTTTTCATTACCTTAAATACATCATACCACTTTCTTTTAGCCTTCATGGTTTCTGAAGAAAGGTTGGCGTTTCGTCATATTGAGGTTCCCTTGTAGGCAATGAAATTATTAGCTCTTGCTCCTTCCACAATTCTCTTTTATCATTGGTATTTCTCATTCTGAATAGTAGGTGTCTCAGAGTAGGGTTTTGTTTTGTTTTGTTTTGTTTCTGTTTGAGGTGCATTGTCCTTCTTAAATATTATTTATGTCTTTCATAATGTTTGGAAATTTTGGTTCATAATTTCCTCAAATATTCTTTCTGTCTCATTTCTGTTCTCTGCTCCTTGTGGGATACCAACAACATGTAAGTTTCTATATTTTGCATTGTCATTCAATTCCCTGAGATCCTGCTCCATTCTTTTCATTCTTTCCCTTTTCTCTTCTATCTGGTGAAGTTTCGTTACTCATTCCTCCAAGTCACTAACTCTGTCTTCCATTAATTCAAATCTGATGTTATATGTTTCTAAGGTATTATTTTAACTTTATTTTTAAAGAAGTTTTAGGTTACAGAAAAATTATATTCAAAATATAGGGGATTCCCATAAATCCCATATCCTCCCCCTCTCAAATATTCTGCTATTAATAACATCTTTCATTAGTGTGATTTTTTTTTTACAATTTATGAAGAAATAGAAACAGTGTTACTAACCATGGTTTATACTTAACATTATGCTTTACAGTTCACACAACACAAGTTTATAGGTTTTGACAGAATGTATATTGGCCAGTATCAGCCATTGCAATATCATGCAGAACAATTCCAATGTCTCCAAAATGCTCTGTGTTACAATGATTCTTCCCTCTCCCTCCCCTCAGAACCTCTGGTGACCCCTCATTAAATCAATGTCACAAATTCTTCTTTTACTAAAATAATAAGTTTAATTTGTTTCCCAGTTGCATTCCTTCCTTATGTTTGCTCATTCCCCAATCTTGAGGATTTTGGAATGATGTTGACAACTTTGCTTCTGATTGAGAGGGTCTTAGATCCCATGGGGCAGATGGATGGAACTGTCTTGCATGCAGTTGTAGACACTTTTTTGTGTGTGTTATCTTTTTTGGAGTGAGCATTGTCTATCATCATTTTATTAGTTGTCATGGGTGATTCTGAGGAACTGGAGAGTAGGTGTTGGTAGCAAATCTGTTGAGATTCAGGGCACAACTGGCATATGAACAGACCAAGATTTAAGTCTCTGAAACACATATTTACTGGGTATGGTGCTAAGTATAGATTCAAATAAATGGGGCAGAAGAATCATATGTAGGTAAAGTATAAATGAGCCTAACACTGTTATATTGGGGATACAGGTAACATATATTTCAAGGTAAGGCCCACTGACTGGATGCCAATTTCCAGGGGTTGTGTGCCCTGCTTATATAGCACAGATGTCTCTACAGCCTTCAGGAATGCTCCTGTTTAAGACACTGTTTACTGTGACAGTCATTGAGATCCTCCTGAGATGTGCATATGTGTAAATTTTGGAATGACTTTGCAACTCACCTTGAAATCTCTTAACCATAAAACCGCTTTTGTATTAAATATTTCCCCATTTTCTTTAAGGTATTTTTCTAAATGCATTGCTAGTTGGAACTTGGTAATAATCCCCTGGTGCCAAGGAGGCCAACCTTAGGAGTCATGTCCCACGTCTCATCCACTGTGTCTGTCATCCTACAAGCACTGTTCCTTTTAATTGTAGGCTTTCAAATTGTTCTTTATGCTCACCCAATGTCTTCAAATCCTTTATATCTTTAACCATTTATCAATTCAACTCCTTGAGTTGATTTAGGGAATTTGCATGATTAACATTGATAGTTGTCTTACTGTGTCTCAACAGTATTTTTTGGCTTATTCCTTTAGTTGGGCTATCTTTCCTGTTTCTTATTATGGTTTCTAAGTTTTTGCTGGTTTTACTGGTGAATTACTCTGATGATCAATTTCTCCCTCTTGCTTAGCAGTTTTGTTTCATGACTCTTCTTTGATTTGAGGTTTAACTTATTCTAAGTCTTTAAAATTTCTCCACTTAAGTTTTCAAAATAGGAACAGGGACTCACTAATGTGGCACACATTTGCTCCAAATGGGCTGGGGTGAGAGACTTTTAAAAAAGCATTTTCTCCTTGCACTTTAATGGCCTGTCTGCAGATGAAACTAGTTGGTAAATTTTTCCAAGAAGTTGTCTCTTTCACCTTCACTTGCTGGTGATCCTTGTCTGGCCATATCCAAGATTCAAAGTGGGCTCTGATGGCTAAATTCACTGAAAAGAAACCACTCCCCAATTTCTGACACACTCTCCCTCTTTCCATTGAGGACAACATCTGTTCCCTTCACAATTGGATGCAGTGAGGCACAGATTTTATCCAGGCTATTCACCTTGAGTGTGGAGGCTGAGAGCCATTTCGACTGTGGGGGTTAGTAACTCATGTTTTTCATTTCAGCTTCTTTGTCTCTCTGTCCCTCACCCTTCTGGAGAATGTACAGAAGTCTCCTAGACTACTGATCCCCAAAACATCTTCATCAGATAGCTTTATGGCCTTATCACTGTTTTTGTAAGAGAGTTGAGCCCTTCCCACCTACTCTGATGCCATCTTCCCAGAAGTTTCTAATTTCTTCATTTTAAATTGTAGTTAATATTACATTCTATAAACATTTCACACTTTGCTTATCAATTTTCTTTGATGGACACCTATGCCATACCCACGTTTTAGGTATTAAGGTAAATATGCTAGAAGAGGCAGTCTTCTGCAAGTTGATTTGGTCATAATTTTCATTTCCACTGGGTAAATAGTGAAGACTGAAATTGCAAATTCATAGGCAAAATGATAATTATTTTTATAAGTAAATGCTCAGCATTTTCAAAATTTTTCAACTGTCTCACACTACCAAGAAACTGCATGAAAGTTTAGGTTCACCAAAATACTTATAGTCTTCACTTGTAGCCAGATTTGTTATTTCAAAAATTCTGGAAGTGTGTAGTAGACAACATTGTGATTTTATTTATTATTTCCCTTCAGAATATACCAAGATGGATTACATACTGACACTAATTCTTGATAAAATAAAAAGGGTTTAATTTAACATATATTCTTTGATCACAATTAAATTAAATATCAGCTCCAAACAAGATTTTGGAATTTAAGAAGCATGTTACTTAAAAATTTGTTAATCAAAAAGAAATCACAAGGAAACTTAAAAATACATTTATTTTTATTGTATGCTAGTGAATGATAGGGTGGAATAGAAATAAATCAGTGCATTGAGAGTAGTTTAAAATTGAAAGTGTCTACACTAGAAAACGGGAAAAGTCTAAAGACAAATGAACTATAATTCAACCCCAGAAACCAGGAAAATAAGAAAAAAGTGACCCCCAGCTTAGTAAAAGAAGACAGTAATGGAAAAGAGCAGAAAAACAATGATAAAGAAAATAGCAAAGCAGACAGTTAAAAAAAGCAATAGGTTTTCTTTGAAAAAATCAAATTGATCACTCCTACCTAGTTTTGTCAATGATCAAATAGAATTAAAAACTACTAATATGAGGAATTAAATGAGGTTTATTGCTGATAAACATATTACAGCTGCAAAGGTTTTGGTGCTTGACAGATATAGTCTGCTAAGAAGATGAATTTGGTAGTCTCTCCAGGCCTCTGTTGCCCCATAGACTGTTTGAACAAGTGCAATAACCTGGCAGAGTCATCTTCCTCAGAGCCCCAGATAACAGGCAAATGCATGCAGTAACTGGAAGAGAAAACTGACTCAAGAGAACACACATTAACAGTGATAGGAAAAGTTCCTGGAACTCTTACTTTCTTACCCCAACCTCCTCACTGGGTGTGGAGTCTGCCTGCACTCTCATTTTGAGTCCCTGGCCCTGTTCTGGAGGGAACAGAGTAACCACAATATGTACACTGATTTGTTTGTATGAAGTTGCCAATCTACAGGTGGCAGCCTGAAGTGCTCAACAAGAACACTCATCTCTGGCTTAAACTTCCAGAACTTGCCCTACAAGAAGAAGTAGCTTCCACACAAGTAAGGCCTGGTAAGAAAAGGCCTGTGACAAAGGGTTACCCATTTCAAGATAAAAATAAGTCACCCAGGAGGAGGTGACCTATTCTATCAGATAAACAGGGAAATTCTTAAGGTCAATACCCAGGCTCAGAAAATACAGAGAGGAATACATGTTTTGTCTAAGGTTGTTCTTTGAAGAAGGGCTGTAATCTAAAAGAGGTCATATGAGATGTATCAAGATAAAATATAAAAATTTATATTTTAGAGCAATAAAATACAGACAAAAATATGAAATCATGGCCTATCCTAAGGCAAAGCATAAAACATCAGAAAAAATCAAGAATGAAGCCAAGATATTGGATACACCAAAGACTTAAATGGTCTTCAAAATGCTCAAAAACATAAAGAAAGAACTACAGGATATCAGGAAACAATGAATTAATAAAAAGAAAAAGAATCACACAGAAGCAATGGAATTGAGTACCACAATAGCAGAAAACAATCCCCAGATAATTTCAACAGCAAATTTGACCTAGCAGAAGAAAAAAATAAGTGAGCTGGAACAAAAGACAATTGACATGACTCAGGCTGAAGGGCAGAAAAATAATTGTGGAAAGATAGCTGAACAGAGCCCATAAGATATGGGATATGATCAAAGCTACCAATGCATGCATTGTGAGACAGACAGAAGGAAATAAAGAGAGAGTGGCAGAAGGAATATTCAAATAAATAATGGTAGGAAACTTCTCAGATGTAATGAAAGACATTTATAAACACAATTAAGCAGCCCAAAGAACCCCATACAGGATAAAATCATAGAAAACCATGACCAGACAAATTGTGATCAAACAAATGCTAAAGACAAAGAGTTCTGAAAGCCTCAAAAGTAAAGCAACCTGTTTGGTTCACATGAACCCCAATAAGATTAAGCAACAATTTCTCAACAGAAAGCATGTAAGCAAAAAGGCAGTGGGATGCAATATTTAAAGTGCTGAGAGAAAATGATTCCCTTATCATATTATATCTTGCAAGAGAATCTTTAAAAAGTGAGGGACAGATTAATATGGTATTCCCATATAAAACCAACCAACAAAACAAAACAAAAATAAAAACCTGGGGGAGATCATAATGACTAACTCTGTCCTACAAACAAAGTTAAGAAACTTCTTCGGACAGAAATAGACACTAGACAGTGGGATGAATTACAAAAAAAGAAAAAAAAAGTAAAAACTTGTTTAAATGTAACCATTTCTGTAATTAACCATAACAATGTGTTGTATTTTTGTTATGTAATTCCACTTTTTACAAGTTCTAACATCCACTTGCTTAAAAGTGAAATATTAATCTATGGTTTGGGACATAAAATGTATGAAGATATAGTATGAAAAAATTACAACAAAAAGAGGGGTGATAGAAGGTATGGGGCATTATTTGTGAATGTACGCTATAGTTAACCCTATAATAATAATAATAGTAATATTGGTTTATCAATTGTAACAAATGTACCACATTAATGTAAATTATTGAGAAGAAAAACTGCATGAGTATGTGGGGAGCATTATATGGGAACTCTTTTTTTCTGCATGATTTTCCTATAAAATATCACTGTGCTAAATTAAAAATAAAACTATTTGAGACAAGGTAAAACACTATATAATGAAAAAGCAGTCAATTAAAGACAAAGACAACAATTTTAAATATATGTGCACCTAAAAGCAAGGTTAAAAATATATGAAGCAAAAATTGAGAAATTTGAAGGGAGAAGTAGACGACTGTACATGACTAATAGGAGAATTCACTACACTACATTCAATAATGGATTGACCATCTAGACAGAAGATCAGTAAGTAAACAGACGAATGCAAAATGTTAATAGAGGGAAAACTGCATGTGGGTGATAAATGGGCATTACCTATTTTCTGCCTGATTTTTTCGGAAAACCGATAGCTGCTCTTATAATAACATTAATATAATGAAAACAACTAATAAAATTAGTTGCTAATGATGAATTTTGTGTTTCAAGTGAAAATTAAATTTCAGAAATACTAGTCAAGTATACATGAGCTTGAGAACTTTCCAATACTTAAAGATCTATCAGAGGGAATTGGTGATATTAATAAATGTAGTTTATTTTAGAATAGTAAATCATTCTGTGAACAAGCATTTTCTGGATGAATACTTTTAGATGCTACTAAGCTATACATTTTAAAAACCCAATCAAATTGCTAAACAGACAATAGATTTAAATCTAATTGAATAAAATAGTTTATTCCATATTGGAACTTTTCTTTAAGAAACTGGCACTTGTTAATTTTTGGTTTAGAATACTATTATTTTAAAAGAATATTAAAAATTATTTCAAAGCTCTAATCAAATATATCTTCCCTTTTCTAACCCTGCATTTCTATAAGACAATATTTTTTTCAGACCTTTGATCAAACCAACATATTGCAATGGAAAGAATGAAAAAGCAAATAGGATAATTCAGCTATTTTCCAGTAATTAAAAAATAAATAGAATTTCAAAAGGAAAAATAATTCTCTTTCCTCAAACTGTATTTTAGTTTCAGATAATAACATTTTTGAAATGTATTATGACACAAAAATATAATGATTTATTATTTCTAATAATTTAAATATCTTATATCTACCAATTTTAATTTATAATATGGTTATTTTCCATAGATATAAGCAACAGAATTATAAGTTATTTAGGATTTTCAACCATTTCTAAGGTACAAAGTATCCCTGAAACAAAACACAGGAGAGTCAATGATTTATGTGTATTATATTAAATCATATTCTGTCATATTTCTAGGAAACTCAGGTAATATATTTTCACATGTATTTTCCTACCATTCCACTCTTCTGAGTGCTTAATTTCATGAAAATATTAGTATGCCTTTATTAGATGCCATCATTTTCCCTCATAATCTTGTCCACATGGGAAACCTGTCCAGTTCTTAAATGTATTTTTAACAAGTCAATTTTATTGATATTAATAAAGCATACACTTTATAAAAGTGTACAATCAATGTCATTTAGCATAGTCACAAAGTTGTGCATTCATCATTTCAATCATTATTAGAGCATTTAATTATTTCAATAATAATAATAAAAATAAAAGGGACAAACAAAAAAGAAAATTCCTCACCTATCAATCTCTCTCTTTTTCCCCTGCTGTGCATAGCTGCTGTTTCTGGCTATTCCTACACATTTATTTATTTTAATATTAAGCAGTTTTACTGAGATATATTCACATAACATATGATTTATCCAAAGTGTATAATCAACAGCTTTTAGTGTAATCACAATGTTTTACATTCATCATCTCACAAATTTTAGAACAATTACATTACTCCAAAAAGAAAGACTGAACACCCCTTAGGATGCCTTCATTAGACCTACATAAACACGAATTTAATTTCATCTTTATAAATTGATTTATATTTACATTTTATATAAATGAAATTATACAATATGTAGTACTCTCTATCTGGTCTCCTTCACTTAGTATAATGCTTTTTTTGGGGGGGTCTGATATTAACATTTTGTAACATTAACTTACATTTGTTCAGCTTCAAAGAATAATGGCGATATATACAACACGACTTATATTCATATTTCACATATTATGTTACATTTCACATATATTTAGTTCATAATAGGGCAATCATACAGTATTTGTCCTTTTGAGTTGGCTTGCTTCACTCAACATAATATCATCCAGGTTCAAACATGTTGCCATATGTCTCATGATTTATTTATTCTTACCACTGCATTATATTCCACCGTGTGCATACTCCACAATTTGTTTATCCATTCACCAGTTTATGGACACCAGGGCTGTTTCCAACTTTTGATTATCGTGAATAACACATCTATGAACATTGATGTGCAGATGTCTATTCGTGTCACTGCTCTCTGCTTTTCTGGGTATATGCCTAGCAATGGTATTGCTGGGTCCCATGGTAAATCTAAATTTAACTTCCTCAGGAACTTCCAAATGGCCTTCTACAGTGGCTGTACCATTCTACATTCTCACTAACAGTGAATAAGCATTCCTATCCCACCACATCCTATTCAACATTTAGAGTTTTCCAACTTTTTAATAGAGGGCAGTCCAATAGGTGTGAAATGATATCTCATTGTAGTTTTGATTTCCATTTCCCTAATCACTAGGGATGTTGAACATTTTTTCATGTGTTTCTTTGCCATTTATATTTCTACTTTAGATAGTTGTCTTTTCAAGTCTTTTGCCATTTTTTAATTGGATAATTTGTCTTTTTGCTGTTGAGTTGTATGATGTCCTTATATATCATGGATATTAAACCCTTATCAGATATGTGATTGACAAATGTTTCCTTTCATTGAGTCAGCTGTCTTCTCACCATTTTGACAAAGTCTTGAGGTGCAAAACTGTTGAATTTTCAAGAGGTCTCATTTATCAATTTTTTCTTTTGTTGCTCATGCTTCGGGTGTAATGTTTAAGAAACTACCACCTACGACATGATTTTGAAGATGTTTTCCTACATTGTCTTCTGGAGTTTTATGGTTCTTGTTTTAGTATTTAGGTCCTTGATCCATTTTGAGTGTGAGATAGGGGTCTTCTTTCCATCTTTTGGATATGGCTATCCAGTTCTCCCAACACCATTTGTGGAATAGACCCTTCTGGCCCAGCAGGGTTGGCTTAACAGCCTTGTCAAAAAATACTTGACTTTAGGTGTGAGGGTCCAATTCTGAGTTCTCAATTCACTGCTTTTGGTCAGTCTGTCCTTATGCCAGGACCATCATATTTTTACCAGTGTATCTAAGCAATATGCTTTAAAGTCAGGATGTGAGAGACCTCCAATTTCACTCTTTTTCAAGACATTTTTGATTACTTGATGCTCCCTACCCTTCCAAATAAATTTGATTATTGGCTTTTTGATTTCTACAAAAAAAAAATCTGTTGGGAATTTTATTGGGATTGCACTGAATCTGTAAACCGGTTTGTGTTGAATTGATATGTTAATGATCGTCTTCCCAACTATGAACACTGAATATTCTTCCATTTATTTAAGTCTTCTTCAGTTTCTTTTAGCAATGTTTTGTAATTTTTTGAATATGGGTCCTTTATGTCCTTGGTTAAGTTTATTCCTAAAAATTTGATTGCTCCAGTTGCTATTAAAATGGAATTTCTTTCTGCTTTTCTCCTCAGATTGCACATCAATAGTATATAGAAATGCTGTTGCTTTTTGCACATTAATCTTGTTTCCTGATACTTTCCTGAAATCATATATTAATTCTAGTAGCTTTTTTTTGGATTTTTCAGAATTTTCTAGATATAGGCTTATGTCATCAGGGAATATTGAAAATTTTACTTCTTTCTTTCTTATTTGGGTACTTTTTATTTCTTTGTCTAGCCTAATTGATGTAGCTAAATCTTCTAGCAAAATATTGAATAATAATGTTGATAGTGGGCATCCTTGTCTTGTTCCTGATCTCAGTGGGAAAGTTTTCCATCTTTCACCATTGAGTACAATGCTAGCTGTAGGTTTTTCATGTACACTATCATTTTGAGAAACTTCTATTTCTATCTTTTGCAGTATTATTATTAAGAAATGTGCTATATTTTGTCAAATGCCTTTTATGCAACAATTGAGATAATCATGTGATTTTTCTATTCAATTTATCAATGTGGTTTATTACACTAAGTTTCTTGTTTTGAACCACCTTTGAATAGCTGGGATAAAACCCAGTTGATCATGGTGTATAATTCTTTGAATGTGCTTTTGGATTCTGTGGCAAGCATTTTGTTGGGGATTTTTCAATCTATATTCATTAGAGATATTGGTCTGTAATTTTCTTTTTGTACAGTATCTTTATCTGGTTTTGGTATTTGGATGATAGTGGCTTCATAGATTGAATTTGGTAGCATTCTTCCTGTTCAATTTTTGGAAGAGCTAGAGCAAGATTGGTATTAGTTCATCTTTGAATGAATGGTAGACTTCACCTGTGAAGCCATCTGGTCCTGATATTTTCGTCTTTGGGAGATTTTTGATGATTGTTTCAATCTCTTCATTTGCAAATGGTTTGCTAAGGTCTTCTATTTCTTAGAGGGTTATTGTTGGTGGTTCATGTGTTTTTAGGAATTCATTCTTCTCCTCTACATTGTCTAGTTTATTGGCATACAGTTGTTCCTAGTATCCTATTATGATCTCTCTTGTTTCTATGGGGTCAGTGGTAATGTCCCTGCTCTCATTTCTTATTTTATTTTTGTCATCTCTCTTTTTTCCTGTGTCAGTTTAGCTAAAGGCTCCTCGATTTTGTTGATATTCTCAAAGAACTAAATTTTGGTTATGTTGGTTATCTACATTGTCTTTTTTATTCTTGTTTTCATTTATTTCTTCTCTTATCTATAATATTTCTTTCATTTGGCTTGGTTGAGGAATGGTTTGCTGTTCTTTTTCTAGTTTTTCCAAGTATGGAGTTAGATATTCAGTTTTAACTATTTCTTCTTTTTACCGTAAGCATTGAGGGTTATAAATTTCCCTCTCATCACTGTCTTTGCAGTGTCTCATAGATTTTGATATGTTATATCATCATTTTCATTCATCTCAAGATATTTGCTGAATTCCCTTACAATTTCTTCTTTGATGCACTCATTATTTAAGAGTGTGTTTTTTAATCTCCATATATTTATGAATTTCCCTTTTTCCAAACACTTTTTATTTCTAACTTCATTCCATTATGATCAGAAAAAGTGTTCCATATAAATTTAATCTTTTTAAATTTATTAAAACTTGTCCCATGACCCAACATATTGTTTATCTTAGAGAAGGATCCATAAGCACTGGAAAAGAATGTATATCCTGCTATTTTGGGGTGCAATGCTCTATAGATGTCTGTTAAGTCTAATTCATTTATCCTATTATTCAAGTTTTCTGTTTCTTTATTTATCCTCTTTCCAGTTGTTTTATCCAATACTTACAGTGGTATATTGAAGTCTCTGACCATTATTGTAGAAATATCTATTTCTTCCTTCATATTTGCCAGTGTGTGCCTCATGTATCTTGGGGCACTTACGTTAGGTGCATAAATATTTAGAATAGTTATTTATTCTTCTTCAAATGCCCCCTTTATTGATATGTAATGACATTCTTATAACAGTTTTGCATTTAAAATCTATTTTGCATTTAAAATCTTTTTTGTCTGATATTAGTATTACTACTCCGGCTCTTTTTAGTTTCCTATTTGCATGAAATATATTTTTCCAACCTTTCATTTTAACTGGTTGTGTTCTTAAGTCTAAGGTGAGTCTTTTGTAGACAACATATTGATCGCTCTTATTTTTTCATCCATTCTATCAGTCTATGTCCTTTGATTGGGTAGTTCATGCCATTAACATTCAATGCTTTTCCTGTAAAGTCATTAGTTCATCCATTTTGACCTTTGGCTTTCTGTTGTCATATCATACTATTGTCTATCATTTTACCCTTCAATTCATGCTTTCTAATAATCATTTCTACACTCTTCTTCATGTCTCTTACCCTTGTTGTTTTCCTTTCAGACTGCAGCACTATCTTTAATATCTCTTGTAAATCTGGTCTTTTGGCAACATACTCTCTCAGCTTTTGTTTGTGAAGATTTTAAACCCACCCTCATTTTTGAAGGACAGTTTTCACGGGTAGAGAATTCTTGACTAGCATTTTTTCTCTTTCATTACCTTAAATATATCAACACTTTTTCTTTTCACTTCCACGGTTTCTGCTGAGACTTGGCCTTTAATATTATTGAAGGTCCCTTGTACTTGATTGTTTTGCTCCTGCTGCTTTCAGAATTCTGTCTTATCTTTGATGTCTGTCATTCTCAAGAGGAGGTGTCCTAGAGTAGATCTAATCTGATTCATTCTGTTTGGGGTGCATTGTCATTCTTTTGTATTGAAATTTATGTCTTTCATAAGGGCTGGACATTTTGGTCATTATTTCTTCAAATATTCTTTCTGCCCTTTCACATTTTCTTCTCCTTCTGAGACACTGATAACACATGTGATTTTTTTTTGTTTTGCATTGTCACTCCATTCCCTGTGACCCTGTCCATTTTTTCCATTCTTGTTTCTTTTGTTCTCTTTTCTTTTCCAGTTCTGCTGATCTGTCCTCAAAATCACTAATTCTTTCTTCAAACAATTCAAATCTGCTATTTTGTATCTCTAATTTATTTTTAATCTCATCTGTCATGTCTTTCACTCCCATAATTCTATTACATTCCTTTGTACTCTATCAAATTATTCTTTATGCTCACCCAGTGTTTTCTTAATATCTTTTATCTCTTTGGTTATATTTTCCTTCAATTCAAATAATTAATTTAGGAGACTTTTTTGATTATTGTTAATTAGTTTTTTAAATCTTGTATCTCATCAGGGTATTTGTTTTGTATCTTTGTCTGGGCTATCTCTTCCTTTTTCCTAGTATGACTTGTAATTTTTTGCTCATGTATAAGCATCTAAATATGTTGGTGAATTTACTCTGATGGTCAATTTCTCTCTCTTGCCTAGTGTTTTTTAAAGTTCTTTGATTTTTAGTTCAACTTTTTCTAAGTCTTTAAAATTGTTCAGTTTATGTTATCAAAATCATACCAGGGTGTCATTTACTGAGTGCAGATTTTCTCCCAGAGTTAGGTCTAAAGAGAGACCTAAAATTGTTTTCTTCTTGCTATTTCCAGGATGACCAGAAGATGACATTCATCAATGTATCTTTCCTTGGAGGTGTTTCTTTCAGACTCTGCTTTTCAGTGTTTCTGGTGTGGACAGAGCTTGGTTTCAAAAGTGGGCTCTGCTGGCTGAATTAACTGGAAAGAAACCCTGCAATTCACCCTCCCTTTTCCCTCATAACAGCTGACTTGGAGGAAGACATTTGTTTCCTTCTCAGTAGGCTGCAGTGAGCCAAGAGATTTACCAGACTTAATATCTTGTGAGAGAGGGCTGTGAACACTTCCCAACCTTCATGGGGATTTGACAAACCATATTTTTTGTTTTGAGTTCTTTGTCTTTCTGTCTCGCCCTCCTGGGAGTTGAGAAGCACTATCCTAGGATTTTGACCCCCAAAACAATTCTCTCTGACAGATTTTGGACTATTCTTTGTTGTTTTTGTGAGAAATGAGCCCTGCCTGCCTACTCTCTACCACACCATCTTCTTGCAACTAAAAACAAACATTTGTATCCATGTATTTTAAATTATTCAACTGAAAGTAAGACTCTTCAGAATATAGTCCCCAAAGTTTTCATAGTCAAATATTAAATAAAAGGTCACAGACATCAGGCTATTTAGGAAGTATTTATTTTGTTTTAATAATGGATATTATATTAAATAGATCTAAGTATTATGATAAAATCATATATTTACTCATGTAGTTACCTTTTTGGTGATCTTAGTTTCTTGTTTAGATCCATATTTCCATCTAGAATCAATTTTCATCTTCAGGTAAGCCTTTTCTATAGTGTACTGTGAGTGTGCTGAGAAAGAATTCTCTTAGTTTTGTGTTAATGCAAGCATCTTTATTTTCTGTTTTTAAAGATTTTATTCTATGTTTATTATAGCTGATATTTTTTTTCCTTTCACAAGTTTTTCTTTCATACAGGGCACCACTATCTCCCTCCTTGAATTTGTTCTGACAAAAGAATGATGACATTCTTACTTTCCTTTCTGT